>JAMPIV010006271.1:0-198931 GCA_024509875.1 Oreohelix idahoensis
TTCCCCCCCTAACTTTCAAATCTATAACCAAAAGTCACTTCAATCAAATCTCAGTCAAGTATGTATTACGGTCTGTTAGTCCGTCTGTCCTCTACTTGATTTTTTCATAAAAAACACGCTTGGTTCTACATGCATTTCCTACACGAATCTGCCTCCTAAGTTATTTTTAGCTACAATTCTCCACCATTTTCCCCCTCTCTTTAATTTACAGCTCGATTTTTTTACGTTTGCATGCTCAAGGCCAAAATTTTTTGAAACTTTTAGTGACATTGTTTTAACAGTGCAGTCGCTCGTCTGATATGAACAATACAGTCTTTTGTCAATATCTTCCATATTATCTATCCGTCTGTATAAATGAAAGCATATTATTTCTCTGCTCAAGATGGGCTATCAAACTAGCTAGGTTTTATTTTCATAACTCTATTATTAAGAAAAAACATATTTTTTTCAAGTTTAGTTTTTGAAATTTGTTCGAGAACCTTCTCTCATGTGTTTTGCCGCGGCATTCAAATAAAGACCAAGTATCGAAAAACGTCCAAGAAATGACTGTCTCGAATAAGAGCTAAGGTCCTTTTCTTGTCCATTTCCTTACTTATGTCAACTAGGGACGTGAATTTTTTTCCTTTCACCCACAATTGCGTCTTTTTGCCGTTCGAACTTCAAACACGTATTCAGTCATATCTTTCCTTTTTTGATCTCCGTTTCATTCCCCCCCCCCCCGTCTACAAAGGGTAAACGTTCCGTCTGCACGTCTAACTAGATAATTTGAATGGTGGCAGGAAAGGCGGGCATGGGCGAGCATGTCTCCTAGTATCTTACGCATTATTTTTATCCCTACCTTTTATCGTTAAATTTGGAGATATTTTAACGTTGTATCATGGTAAATTCATCACACATCTCCCCACCTGAGAACATGCACTACAGCAAGTTCCAAAACCAGTGATACACATAGATAAAATCTCTCCTCACGCCTACCACTACTCTAATTTTGATCACAGGGGTGCCGACTGAGGAAATCTGCACCGACATTCAATGACCCTGGGATGTATTCGATAATAAACTGATAAGGTTGCAATAACAAAGACCACCTCAACAATCTTGCGTTTTCATGCTTAGCCTGAGATAAGAATACCAGGGGCTGATGATCCGTCTGGACCACAAAAGTCCTACCATACAGATAGATTTGGAACTTCTTTATCGCCCAGATTAACGCTAAACATTCTTTTTCGCTTGTGGAATATCCTTGCTCCGCTTTATTCAATTTGCGGCTTGCATAAGCGACTGGGTTCAGTTCCCCATCGGGTGAAGATGACCTCTGCAACAAAGCTGCCCCGAGGCCTACATTACTTGCATCTGTTCTCACCACAAAGTCCTGTGTCAGATCAGGCAATTTGAGAATAGGCTGGCTAGTGAGTTTTTCCTTTAATTCTTGGAAAGCTAATTCACATTGCGCAGTCCAAATAATTTTATCTGGATGTCCCTTGCGAGTCAGATCAGTCAGAGGAGCACAAATAGAGTTAAAATTTTTGATGTATTTTTGATAAAATCCGCATAACGACACGAATGATCGCGCGTCCTTTTTTGTTTGTGGTCTAGGTGCTCTCTGCAGTTTTTCCAAGTTCTTGGGATCAGGGGTCATGTTACCCTGATATACAGTGTGTCCCAAGAATTCCAACTCTTTGCATCCAATACAACATTTTGTTGGCCTAGCAGTTAAGTTCGCCTCCCTAAGCCTATCAAATAACATTTTTAGAGAGTTAATGTGTTCTTCAAATGTCTCTGTGGCGACGAGAATATCATCCATGAAATTCGTGACACATGGATTATTCAGGGGATCCAACAATTTGCGCATCATCCTTGAAAATACACTCGGAGCATTTTTCAATCCGAATGGTAGCATGTTGAATTCATAATGTCCTTCCGATGTGCTAAACGCTAAATAAGGTCTCACTTCAGGCTTCACTGGAATCTGGTAATAGCCTTTACTAAGATCCACCTTTGAAAAGTATTTTGCCTTGTTTAATCTGGCAAATAACTGTTTTGTGTCTGGTAATGGATCCACTTGTCCTTCTGTGACAGCATTCAGTTTCCTGTAATCTATGCACAGTCTGTGTTCCCCAGACGGTTTCCTCAACAAAACTACGCTGGAGCTAAAAGATGATTCACTGTGTGAAATAATCCCCTCCTTCAACAAATTATCTATTTCTTCCTTCAATGCCTTCTCCTTCGCGAACGGAATAGAATAGGCTCTCATACAGATTGGGTTTGAGTCTACCAGTTTCATGTCATACTGTAGCAAATTTGTATGTCCTGGTTTATCTGTTAATACATCTGTATGTTCCTCCAGAACCTGTTGAACTCTCTCCCTCTGATTTTTAGTCAGGTGCTTACTGACTTTTACTTGTGCCGCTGTTTCACAAGGATGTAATGGGTATTCATGTGAGGTGAGTGGTTCCTTTTGCATTTGAGTTGCGATAGCCAAGGTCAGTAAGGGGGTGCTTTCCTGGAGTGGTCCGTCCAGATACTTCTTTAACAGGTTTACATGATAAACTTTCTCCTTCCCCTTTTTGTCAATTTTATAGTTTGTTCTAGACACCTTCTCTAGAACCGTATATGGACCTTGCCATCCAATTTGTAATTTATTCTGGCTGCCGGGTAGTAAAAGAAGCACCTTCTCTCCCACAGCTAATTCTCGGTCCTTTGCCTTCCTATTAAAATATGCTGCATGTTTCTTCCTGGCTTGCCTCAAATTATCATTTGCCAGTTTCCATCCAGCTTTCAGACGAGTGGTCAGTTCGTTCACGTATTGATAAGATGAGGTAACAGTCTCTTCTGCCTTCTCATCTGTCCAGGTCCTTAATAAAGCTTCTAATGGACCTTTTATTGGCCTCCCAAATAGCAGAGTTGCGGGAGCCATCCCGGTTGAACTATGTGGTACCTCCCGATACGCAAACAACGCGGCGGGCAGGAATTGATCCCACAGATCCGGTTTTTCGTGTGCCAGCTTCCTCAGGATAGAAATGAGAGTCCCATTGAACCTCTCTACCTGGCCGTTCCCTTGCGGATGGTACGGACTACAATGAAAGTGTCTGGCTTGAAATAGCTTAAAAACTTCTTCCGTTAGTTTCCCCTTGAACTGAGAGCCATTATCAGTCAAGATTTGATGCGGGAATCCTAATCTTGTGAATATTGTAAGTAGTGCCTCTGCTATATGTTTTGAATCAATTGATGGCAGGGCTACCGCCTCTCCCCACATAGAACAAGTGTCCACCAGAGTAAGGATGTAACTGTTCCTCCTCTTGGTCCGAGTGAGAGGTCCCACAATATCCACTGCAACCCTCTCAAAAGGTGTTCCCACTATGGGCATTTCCCCTAGAGTTGCAGGAGCAGTCCAGTGCTTTGGAGCTACCCTTTGACATTCTGGACAGGATTTGACATATCTTTTTATATCCTCCGTTATCCCTGGCCAGAAGTAATGACAAGCTATACGCTGTCCTGTGGCGCTGATCCCCATGTGACCACTGAAGGGAATCGCATGCCCGAGTTCCATCACTTTATCCCTATATGAAGTGGGAAGAACCAGCTGGTTGTGACCATTTGTTCCAGTTCCGGCCTTCCTGTATAATAGTTTGTTCTTCATAAAGTATTCCCCCTTGCTTGGAGGTGTGTGGCATTTGGGCAATTTTTTTAAAACATGGCTTGAGTGTCCTATCCTCAGCCTGCGCCTTCCTCATCTCCTCTGGATGAGCATTTATAGGTTCACCTTCTTCCTCCTTTTTGTGACCTGGTCTGCACTGTCGCCATGATCACAGGTCTCTCGGGATTCCCCAAGAAGACATATCTACACCCCAATATCAGAGGGTAGATTGGTTCATCTATCACTGCTGCTCTGATCTCTCCTTCCACATAGCGAGTTTTCACCGTTATCCTTGCGATGGGAAGTGTCATGAGTGGTATGTCCTTAGTCGCCCCTTGTATTTCCACTGTTTCTGTGGTATACTGACTTGGGTCCACTAGGCTAGACTTCACAACTGAATCATAATCCAAACCTGTATCATAAAGGCACCTTATGGTGACCCCATTACAAATAACATCCTCACAAACTGGGGGGTGATAAGGTTCCTGCTGTCCATTAGGATTAACCTTTAATCTTTGAGTCCCCGACTTCATTGCAGCAATGTTTGAAGGTTTCCTTCTACAAAATTCGGTGTTATGGTTATCTTTCTTGCACCATTTGCACCATCTTTTTCCTTGGTTAAACGGTTTTCTTTCATTGTATTTTTGGTCATTGAACTGTGAGTTTCTGTCTCGATAGTCATTTCTTGGCCGTTCAAAGTTTGTCCTGCCTTTATTACCCTGTTCTCTATTTTCAAATTTATTAAATGGCTGTGGAGCTTTAAAAGTTTCTATGTGCTTCTTTTTAGTGCCACTTACCTCTGCCTGGGCTGCCTGATACCTCTCAGCGACATTTAAAACCTCCCCCAACTTCTCTGCACCTTGTTCCATGAGAATTTTTCTCAAGTCTGGAGCCATGGACTCTCTCAATTGCTCTATCATGATCATCTCTTTAAGATCTTGGGTCTTCCCCAGAGCAGTCCATTTCTCCAAATAGGTTTCCAGTCTGGCAGAGAATTGGTGGTATGTCTCCCCAGACAACAGTTTGGCATTTCTAAATTTCTTACGATAAAATTCACCATTTTTTTCGTACCTCAATAACAAAGCCTGCTTTAGCATGTCATAATTGTCTTGGTCTTCTCTGTTCATTTTTGCGAAGACTTCATAAGAAGTACCTCTCAGTCCCTGTGATAACTTTAAACTCCACCTCTCTCTTTCTAACCCATATGTAGTAGCTAATAATTCAAAACGACTGAGGTACCCCTCGATGTCATCGTCTTTTTCAACAAAATGGTCTAAATGAAACCCCATAGCTGATGTTGAGGCTCCCTGACTAGGCGTAGCATCTGAGGCAAAAGGGCTGGCACCATTTTCAGGAGCATGGCCTTGTAACTCCAGCTCCCTTAGTCGTAATTCGTGCTCCCTTTGCAACCTTCTATCTTCTGCCTCCCTTTCGGCCTTTTTATCTTCTGCCTCCCTTTCGGCAGTCAATCTTTTATCTTCTGCTTCCCTTTGCTGTCGTTTTTCTTCTGCCTCAATCTGCAGCCTCTTAAGTTCTCTATCAGCCTCAATTTGTAGCCTCTTCTCTTCAGCTAACCTCCTATCTTCCCTTTCAATATACTTGTCACATTCAGCAGTTACATACTGAATTAAAAGCTGACCATCCATTCCCATTTCCTTCGCCGTTAGCACAATAGCTGATCTGAACTTTGCCAGCTCAGCCATCACACAAAATAACAATGATCAAGGTAAAAATCTAACTAATCAATAACTAAAGTAATTCTAATTAACTATTGACTAAGATAATTCTAATTAACCAATTAATTAATTAATTACCACTGGCTGTGAAGATTCACCAACTTTTATTTTCACTTTCAATTTTAAGGGACACTTTTAATTTTTACAATTTGTCCCCCTGATTTTATTCTCCCACCAGGAGATCCTAATATTACTGATAAGCTAATTATCCCGGACGAGCCCCCAATATATGTAGTGGATTTTGATGGTATTGTATGGTTGATGTTACCTAGTGTGATGTATGAGGTCAGCTGTGAAGGCTCCTGAGATAAATGTAGATGTGAATTACAGAAGGCCCTTCTTACTACCACTTACGACCTCACACATATCTTTTTTACTAATGAATGTAGCTACGTTAAAAGTCTAGGGTACTGATATGTAATGTGTTGTGGTAGATTACACACACACACAGGTATTTAATAAGTCTAATAATATTAATAAACTTTATAACACACTGAACTAACTCAGGCTGTTTTAGTTTTAAAATTTAAATCTTTTGATAAATTTATTTGTTCTGAACCAAATGTTTAGTTGGTCAGAACATAAGAAATATTATGGAGTTATAAATAGAATGCATAATCATATGACATAATAAAATGGAAAATGTGTACCTAATTATTTCAAATGACTGGTTAATAATAATTATATTAAGATAGTCCCAGGAGAACTTATTACTAGATATGCTGTTGGGGTGGTGTCATCACTCCCACTCTGTGACTACCAAAACATTGTCCATTTACTGATGGGAGGAATACAAGTTTTATTTCCCAAAATGGTATGTTCTAGTTGATGGTAATATAGTTGGTGAGTTAGTTAGTAATTTAGTTGGTGAATGTCCAGCAGGCCAGACGCTCACGTATCTTGACTGCGTAGTTCTGGTGCTGGAATCTGGTGGCCCACTCCTCTCCGAATCTGGAGTACAACGTTAGGCTTCACTGACACCAATCTTAGTCTGCACAGACACACTCTTGTGTAGTCTTATAACAGCATTTGACACCACTTCGGTGCCAAATAGAAACTCACAATTCTGAAACAAAAGTATTGGGTCATGTGTCAGAACTCTACCTCCTGAGCCACTTCTGCACACAACACGACACCACAACACCACACAGAATGGGTCAGATCTCTCTGACCACACAGCACATCTTACCTAGTTGTTTTCACATAGTACTAGTTCCCCAAGACTACATTGCATCTGAGATATGTTCGATAGCTTCCTGCTATTGAATAAGATAGGTGATATGTTCCACTGATCTCAACACTAGATCTTTTTTTCATAGTTTTATTTAGGCGTTCCTATATATTTTCTTTGTATGTATGTCTCTAGACCCTGAACTTGGGCTGTGGACCTAGAGCGAACACTTACTTGTCGTAATCGTTTTTATGATATGGCAGTATCAATCACTCGAATTATTAAAATATACAGAATAAATACTGTTCATTCTTACCAGAATTCAGAATTGAGAACACAGTTAAATTTGCCAGCAAAACTCAGCTGAGCTGCTGGCTGTATGATGGCGTCCCACTATATATTTGTATTCTTCTGGAATCAACACCACTATTAATTTAAACTGCGTCTCTGAACAGACTTATGTCAAATGGCAAAATTTCACCTCTCTGTCCCGCTACTATAAAATACGTTGACCAATCGCCGACTTCCCCCCTAACTTTCAAATCTATAACCAAAAGTCACTTCAGTCAAATCTCAGTCAAGTATGTATTACGGTCTGTTAGTCCGTCTGTCTCTACTTGATTTTTCATGCATTTCCTACACGAATCTGCCTCCTAAGTTATTTTTAGCTACAATTCTCCACCATTTCCCCTCTCTTTAATTACAGCTCGATTTTTACGTTTGCATGCTCAAGGCCAAAATTTTTGAAACTTTTAGTGACATTGTTTAACAGTGCAGTCGCTCGTCTGATATGAACAATACAGTCTTTTGTCAATATCTTCCATATTATCTATCCGTCTGTATAAATGAAAGCATATTATTTCTCTGCTCAAGATGGGCTATCAAACTAGCTAGGTTTTATTTTCATAACTCTATTATTAAGAAAAAAACATATTTTTTTCAAGTTTAGTTTTTGAAATTTGTTCGAGAACCTTCTCTCATGTGTTTTGCCGCGGCATTCAAATAAAGACCAAGTATCGAAAAACGTCCAAGAAATGACTGTCTCGAATAAGAGCTAAGGTCCTTTTCTTGTCCATTTCCTTACTTATGTCAACTAGGGACGTGAATTTTTTTCCTTTCACCCCCAATTGCGTCTTTTTGCCGTTCGAACTTCAAACACGTGTTCAGTCATATCTTTCCTTTTTTGATCTCCGTTTCATTCCCCCCCGTCTACAAAGGGTAAACGTTCCGTCTGCACGTCTAACTAGATAATTTGAATGGTGGCAGGAAAGGCGGGCATGGGCGAGCATGTCTCCTAGTATCTTACGCATTATTTTTATCCCTACCTTTTATCGTTAAATTTGGAGATATTTTAACGTTGTATCATGGTAAATTCATCACAAGGTCGACCACTTTAAATATCTCGGAGCTATTATAGACCGATTGGGGGGCATCAAAGAAGAGTTGGCCACTCGAAAAGCAGCAGCTGGGAGACTTTTTCAGGCCATAAATCGAGGATTCCTCAGCAAGAGAGAGGTTGGTAAGAAAACGAAAATGGCTGTATACCGCTCCACCTATGTCCCAGTCTTGACATATGGATGTGAGTCATGGGCAATGACTACAACCCACAAAAGCCAGATCCAAACCTCAGAAATGAGGTATCTGAGGAAGGTGGTTGAAGTAACAAGAAGAGACATGGTCCGCAACCAGACGATACGTCAAGGCCTAAAATCCCACCCTCTGCAGACCCAAGTAGAACAGTCCCAACTAAGATGGTTTGGCCATGTCTGCAGAATGGGAGAAGATCGGCTACCACGACAAGCATGGGAAACAAAGAGCCAGAGATCCAGACCCCCAGGACGACCCAGAGTCCGCTGGGAGGACAACATTAGACAGTCTTTGAAGGACCGAGGACTAGAATGGAACCAGGCCAGGAGGAAGACAGCCGATAGGATAGTCTGGCGCTCTCTCTTCCAAACCTCTACACCTCACGGTAGAAGGGGAACGACTAAGTAAGTAAGTAACTCTCTTTGACAAGTTATACAGTGATTATGGAACACTTGCAGTAGGGACAGCAATGACAAATAGGAAATATTATCCAAAAGAACTGGCAGGAAAGAAGAAAATGTGCAGGGGGCAATCAGAATTTGTCTGTTTCAATAACATTGTTAAGAATCTACAGAACATGTGGTATGTTCATGAATGAAATCTGTTTATCACTCATTGGTGATTACAGAACAGCGGCAATGAAGCTTCACATCCGTGTTGATGCACACCAGAGGCTGCAAAATGTGGGCTTGCATCATCCTCAAGTGTCTCCACAAGCTACAGGCAATAACATTTGTGTTGTGTGTGCATACAAATTCAACAAACATGTTAGTGACTTCCCAGACATGGCCTACAAAGACAGACCATTCAAAAAAAGTGAAGACTAAATTCTGGTACAAATATTGTGAAAGCTGTCTGTGCCTAAAGGAAGGGTCTACATGCTGGGAGGACTGGCACAATAAGCAGGAATACTGGAGATGATCAGGTCAGTCAATCTGAGATAGAATAGTTAAAACTAGCCATATGGTTTTGTCACAGTAACTAGTTTTGCTTATGTGTATTTTTTGTGCATTTTTTGCTCAGGAGCCCAGGGAAATGGGTTTTTACGGGCTGGTTGGCCAGGGTTCAAAGGGTTAAAGGAGAGCGTATTCTTATCCCAAAAGCACTGAGGCCTGAAATCAAGCAGAAGCTACACGCTGCTCATCTTGCATTTGACAGCATGATGCGCAGGGCCAGAAGTTGTCTGTTTTGGATCGGCATGACGGCTGAGATTCGACAGATAGCTGACAGTTGTCCAGAATGTCAAGAAACGAAGGCAAGGAATACCAAAGAACCTTTAAACCAACACTCAAGAGGTTTATCACCCTGGGAGAAAGTTGGCACTGACATCTTTATTATAGAAGGCCGATATTATTTAGTCCTGATTGACTACTTCTCCAACTTCATTGAAGTAGACTTTCTACCTACAATGACAGCACAGTTAGTCATCAGGAAATTGAAGTCTCATTTTGCTCGTTATGGTGTCCCTAAAGTTATTGTATCTGACCAAGGTACTCAGTTTACGTCTGCACAGTTCAGATCATTTACTGCTAGATGGGGAATACTTCATGTTAAATCAGCACCAGGTCACCATAAAGCCAACAAATTAGCTGAATCTGCTGTGAAACTCATCAAGGGTATGATGAGAAAGACTGTTCTAAATAATACAGATGCGTATGAGGCACTACTTGAACTTTGAAATACACCGAGACAAGGGTTTGATCAAAGTCCAGCAGAAATAATGTTCAACAGGAAACTGCGTGCGCTGATACCTTCTGCATTGAAACCCGTTGCATCTCACAGTAGAGTTATTGAAAGTAGAGGCAAGAGAGACAGATCAGTGAAGAAGTATTATGATAAAACTGCTCATGATCTGCCCAAGTTGTCTCACCAGCCAGTCTACTATCAAGACCCTGAACAACCAAACTGGCAACCTGGAAGGATTGATAAGAGGCTCTCTGAAAGACCTAAAACAACACCTTTCACACCTGATCCCGAGGACCTGGAAATTGATGTCTCCTCTCCAGTTCTACACGAGCAACAGGTTGTTTTGCCAGACATGGAAAACACTAGTGAAGTGAACATTTCCAATCTTCCAGAAGTTGATCCTTCAACTCCAGCTACTTCTAGTCCTGGGAAGGCTGGCAAAGAACATTCTCTCCTACCATCTTGCCCTAAGAGACCTCAAAGAGATCGCAAGAAACCCTCTTGGATGAATGACTTTGTTCACTCATAAAGAAGGGGGGATGTTGATGGGGTCATCTCCATGGTTATCTTGTTTCCTACTAGAGTTACTTGCCCTTATACTTCTGCTTACCTTTTCTTACTACTTCCTGTTTCTAAGATGGTCGATTAAACATGTCGTTATGTATTCAGTGTGTTCGCCTTCGTGATTATGCTTCGTGATGTGAGAATATATGACAGCCAGCCACGTCTCATTATAATTAACAATATTTACTACACACGACGGTAAATATCAACAATATATATATATATATATATATATATATATATATATATATATATATATATATATATATATATATATATAGGTAGCGCCAAAGTTATTTTTATTTCATTTTATTTATAAACGAGATATTAAACACGCGAAACCAAGAGCCACGGATCCAGAATTCCAGGACAAGTCAAAGTCCGCTGTAAGAACAACATAAGATAATCTAAAAAAAACTTTAGACTAATTCAGACATGAAATATTGGTGGATCTGTGAATGCCCGTGTGTGTCATCTTAACTCGGCTATGTTTATTTCAAATTTTATTTTTGGTCCATGCACAGGAAAACTGGTGTTTGTTTTAAACATGGGGTACCCGGTTCAACCCTATGTGGGTTATAATTTGGATATATAAAGTTCTTTATTCTACAAAGAGTTTTACATTGGTTGCTTTACTTGTGTCAGTTCTTCCAGGCTGTGATTTCTCTGTCGTTTGTTGTGGCATTGCTTAATGTTTGTAGTGTTTATAGTGTATCCCCTTCAGTGTTCCTAGGCACATTTTTAAATACCATGTTGCATTTTGAGGACTTTGTAGGTTTTGCTTTATTGTATATTTTTTCGCTGCATTTGGCATTATGTTAAATGTATCTGCTGGCCATTTTTGAATTTTTAGTGCTGGTAGTTTTTTTTTTTTTTTTTAACTTCAGAACTTGATGTTGCATGTAAGGAGAGGACAAGAAAATATTCAGTGGGGTACTGGAATACAGGTGTGTATTTCAGAGCTGGCATTTGCCGATGATGTTGCCCTGATTTCTAAATCAGAGGCACATCTTCAATACAACCTGCAAGTCTGGAAGGACGAGCCTGAGAAGACAGCAATGGTCATCGGCAGCTCTAAAACAAAAACCATGGTGATATCACGAGAGGACAGAAGGCATGAGATTAAGCTGGGAGAACAGGTCAACCACTTTAAATACCTTGGAGCTGTCATAGACTGGAAGGGAGGGATCAAAGAAGATTTGGCTACACGAAGAGCAGCAGCTGGGAGACTTTTTCAGGCCATAAGTCGAGGATTCCTCAGCAAAAGAGAGGTTTGCAAGAAAACACAGATGGCTGTATACCGCTCCACCTATGTCCCAGTCTTGACGTATGGATCCAAGTCATGGGCAATGACTACAACCCACAAAAGTCAGATCCAAACCTCAGAAATGAGGTATCTGAGACAGATGGTTGAAGTAACAATAAGAGACATGGTCCGCAACCAGACGATACGTTAAGGCCTAAAAACCTAACCCCTGCAGACCCAAGTAGAAGAGTCCCAAGTAAGATGGTTTGGCCATATCTGCAGAATGGGAGAAGATCGGCTGCCACGGCTAAGAGCCAGGGATCCAGACCTCCAGGACGACCCAGAGTCCGCTGGGAGGACAACATTAGACAATCTCTGAAAGACCAAGGACTAGACTGTAACCAGGCCAGGAGGAAGACAGCCGATAGGATAGTATGGCGCTTTCTCTTTCAAACCTCTACACCTCACGCTAGAAGAGGAACGATTAAGTAAAATAATGATGTGGGGAGAGGGGGGGAGGGGTGGGTGGTGTTATTGCTTGTAGTGCTTTGTTTTTCCTTTATCGTTGTCATTTAGGCTGGTAGTTACATGTTAATTCCCGTTTTGCTCATTTACAATTTTATCATGTTCAGTAGCTCCCTGGGTAGGTCAATTTTTAGTAGTTTCTATCGATGGTGGTGGTGAATTTTGTGCTGTTTCAACAAATACTGTACTTAACCTCTTTCTCACTACGCCCATAACAGCCTCCCATTGAAATTACCTCGTCTACAAATATATGTGGCGCCACTAAGTGATACTATTGTAATGACATATTTTTTTGGCCTTCACGTCTTCGCCTCCTTTTGACGAGGCACTTTATTTCAATCGTGACTAAAGTCCATTAGTTATATCAGATTGCGGTTGCCTTTCAAAAATAACTGAACTCTGTCAACGAAGTATTGTGTTTGTATATAAAAACTTGGCTCTGAAAATTACTACTTCTACCAGCTAGCATGATGAAAACCTTACGGACTACCGCTTTTAAAATGGCGAATTAGCTCTCTCGGTATTGATAAATACTATACTAAGTCCTGAACAGGCCAACTGGTATCTCTTTCTGCTAGCATGATAAACCACCGAAAAGCCTTACGCGCGCTAAGCCAACGCTTGCACAAAAAGCATTCATGAACTCTTGCGGGTTTGGGACCCAGAGACCATTATTGCTCTTCTCGCCCAACCCACATTGACGACAAGGATTTTTATTCATAGAACCACAGGAAGCGCGTAAATAAGCCAAACCCACTGGTATAATAATAATAAATTAGCATAAGGCAGAAAAACCAGCCGGTTGTTCGTTGTGACGCCACTCCTCTTAGCTCTTGCACATTATTTAGGCCCAACGTTCTTCCTTCTCTTATTATTGTTCTTCTGAGTGTACCTTTTGGTCTTCCTATAAAAATCTCTTACCCTCACGGAAAATAATTGAGCTGAGTGAGTGGTATCTTCTGTATTCAGTATTAGCCTTGGCTACAGAGAGAAATTGGTATCTGTCTTTTCCTCGATATAGCAGTCCCACAAAGATAGCTAGCACTTCTAAGTGTCGATGAGTCTTGAATCTTACCTGCCAACATGCATGCCGAGTCCTTCTCTATGTATTCTAAAATTCTGTTAAATATGGCCCCAAAATCTTTGTATTAGCCTTGGCTACAGAGAAAACGATAAGCAGCCCACAAAGATAGCTTGTCATGAAGGCATTTGTATGGCCCCAAAATTTGCGGCAAACGTCAAATTTTGACTGCACTAAACCAGCAGTCATTGTCAGCGGAAATTTTCGAAAACATTTTATGTGTGAAAACTGGGAGGGTTTGTTTTGTGTGGGTTTATGTGTGTTTGTAAATGGCATTCCATAAAATGTCAAAACAAAATTAGCAATAAACCAATGCTAATGAAGGTAGGAACAATTCAAGGTGAAAACAAGGTTCAGAAACTAATTTTGTTTAAATGTTCCATACATTCTGTTGCACGGGTTGGCAACCAGTCAATCCAGATCTACAGGTAGTCCCAGTCGATGATTTGGTAGATCTTTTGGCAACTGCGGGGGGGGGGGAGACTTCTAAACTAGGGAATTTTTTGGACAGTAGAATCTCTCCCCCCCAGAAAACATTTAAAAATAGCATTTAATAATGGTGTCCCCGGGATCAAAGGTACTTTTTTCCACTGAACACTCTCGAGATGGCTACTAAAATATCATCCCCTCCCCTCTCCAAATATCACACACACACACACATATATAAATATACTTACTTACTTAGTCGTTCCCCTTCTACCGTGAGGTGTAGAAATTTGGAAGAGAGAACGCCAGACTATCCTATCGGCTGTATATATATATATATTATATAGAAGTAGTACGTACTTTTCAGAATGTACAGACACTATTACCCTGCAGGCACGACCGTACTTTCGTGCACGTGCCGTTGTTTTACAGCCATGTTCGTTATAACTCCGTTGCTTTTTTTTGCGGGGGCCCTTTGTAAGTCTGGGGCCCTAGGCCCGTGTCTGGTGGGCCTAATGAATAATCCGGCACTGGGCATATGGCGCAACCAGAGAAAATGGAAAAAGAGTCTCAGTTGCTGACTCGCCTTTTCTCTTCTAGTAAAATCTCCAGATCTGGAACCTGGAATGTTCGTCATTAAAGTTATCAGGGGAAACTGTACACGAGGAAACAACTGTTCAGTAATCTCCAGGGTAAGAGAAATACAGGAAAACCAAAAACACACGGAGAAAAGAATTAGATCTACTATGGGTAGCAATCCATTTTGGACCTTCCGAAGCATGGACTGAGACTCTGACACAATAACTGCCCTGGTTGATGGAGTTTCATACCACTACATCACGACTGCAGTAGCTGCCTCTCTCTCCATTCTTAAGCTGGAGGTTGTTGTCATGTAAGCTCTGCGCTCTGCTATATTCAGCAGCGACCATGCCCTTTACTCTAGCCAAGAAGCCCTTTCCTGATTTCTTACCACAGAGTACAGACCCATCAGTGCACACAATGGCATCCACCCCCCCAAGGCATGATCATTTGTCAGTTGATTAATTTCCAGCTCTGCTTTCCCCTGCCCCAAACTCTGCACTCCCTGCCAAGGCTGATGATGACTTGCCCGTAGTTTGTCCAGTTCTCACCTGACTCACTCCACTCTTCCCTTTGGATATATTTTCAACTGTGATCATCTTCCCAATTACGGCCTTTGCCTAGGCCACCCATAACATCCATCTCTTTATTCTTGTTCCCTTTAAAATATAAATAAACAAAGAGGGAAACATGAGGTGTGTGAGCAGCAAATAATTTACAACCACAAGTACCGTATATGTTTGGCACAGCTGATAGAATAGTCTGGCGCTCTCTCTTCCAAACCTCTACACCTCACGGTAGAAGGGGAACGACTAAGTAAGTAAGTATATGTTTGGCACACGGTGGTTCAATAAGCACAAGGTTAATCTTCACTCAAATTTGTTTACCCCAAAAAAAGAACAAAAAACTGCAGCCAAAAATTATGGAGATGCAGCCAATGCAATGTGGAATAACCTTTTAGACCAGTGTTTCTAAAAGTATGGTACGCTTACCACACAGGGTACACAAAGGAAGTTCAAGGCATCACAGGAGAATTTCTTATTTTAATTCTCCATATTTTTTAACTGCAGAAAACAATTAAATTAAAATTTAATATGAGATGGGTATGTCAGTAAGACTAAAAAACTCTCATAAAGGGTACGTGATTATTGTAAGTGTATGAAACACTGTTCATGACCCTGGGCAATAAACTGTACAAATAGCTACTGAAACACAAGAATTGTTTGTACTGACACACTGTCATGTGGAACATTTATTCTGGCAAAAGAATTCTATATGTTCATACACTCTCTTTTTTTTTAAAACAACAACAGTTAACTTAAAGAAGGTTAAAACTTACAACAATCGTTACCACAGGATAGGTTAAAAATAACAACACTAACTGCTGCCTGTAAGGCATTTAACAAAAACATACCGATAAGTGCCTGAAAAATACTGCAAGTGTATAACTGATAACTTGAAAAAAAAACACTGATAATTACAGGCAAAACTTAATACCTATAACCGTTTTTATCATGTTTAACAATCATAATAATCATAACTGCACACACACAAAAAAAACCCATAAATAAATAAAAATGTGAACTCTTCGGCTTCTTCTTCATTCACTCTTTGACGTCAACTAGAGTACGTTCAAAGAAAGCAGTGCTTCAGGCTATGTGCATCTCCACAGAAAATGTGAACTCAACATTGTAACACTCATCATAAATGCAGGAAAAGCTGAACAATCACAACAAAAACTATTGTGAAATTGTCAGTGATCTCAGTATCCATGAGTCAACTTTATATCATCGTCATCATTTTCCTTTACGCTCCTTATGGAGCATGGCGCCACCACTACAGCTGGTCCTCTTACAGGAAGCCTACACCAAGCTTTCACACTCTCTAGCAGTGGTGGCTCTGTAGCAATTAATGTTACATTGTGAGGTTGCCAGCATCATGTTAGTCACATTGTACGATATGCTGAATTCTCAGAGAGCTCTGTAAGTTGCCCTTCATAAAGAATTCTGTATTTCATGTCTTCATGTGTTTTTCTGTTTAGTTTAATGAACATGTGATGAACTTTATGCCTCATTAGTTTCTGTGAGTGATTCCTGTCTCAACTGTCAAAGGCCTTGTCACAGTCCAGAAATCCAACACAAAGTAGTGAATTAAATTACAAGCTCTGTTCAACTATTACACCCAGTCTGGCTGTCTGGTCTGTACAGGATCTGTTCTGTTTAAAATATGTTTACTCTCTCACTACCTGTCTATTACCTCTTTTAATCTCTTATGGAAGATTGTAGTGAAAGGGACAGAGATACAACGGTAAAATATCTCCAAAGATAACATTTAAGGATAAAAACATAATGCGTAGGCTGCGAATAGTACATGATCGCCTAGACCGCGGGTCATCACCCTCCATAAAAATTGACTTGCTAGACAGGAGGGGAACGGAGGATCAAAAAGGAAAAATATGACTGGAAAGATTGCGTGAAACTAGAAAGGCTAAGGAGAAGCAATTGGGGGGGGGGGGGAGAACGGAGAAAAGTCACGTTTCCCAAGTTGACATAAAAAGTAAGCAACTCGACAGAAGGGACCATAGATATGTTACGCCACAGTCATTTATTGGACGCTTTTGCAATACCAAGCCCTTGATTTGAATTCAGCGGCTAAAACGCAGATGTTAGGAATATTACAAAAATTAAAAAGTACTTTTTTCTTAATATTAATGTTAGGAATATAAAAAATTAGCTGGCCGGATGGCCCATTCTGAGCAGTGAACTAATATGGTCTTAATTTTACAAACGGATAGATAATATTGAAGATAATGACAAAAGACAGTGTTGTTCACATAGACAGACTGTATTGAATCTAAAAGTGTCGCTAATTGCACAAAAAAAAAAACACGACCTCGAGTCGCAGGTGTTCAAATCTACTTGGTATAGAGGAGAGGGGATATTGTGGTGGCTGTGTCTAAAAATAACTTTTAACGACAAAATTTTGGAGGGGAGAGAAAGGTTGGTTCAAAAATCAAGTACATTTTTGTAGAAACACAAGTAGAGACGGACAGACTAACAGATAACCATCCATACTTGACTGAAGCATGACTGAAATGACTTTAGTGTAGGAATTTGAAATTAAAATAAACCTAGGCAGTGATTGGCCACAGACAATCATATCATTAGCGCTCAGACGCGAAAGTGGGGCCATTCTTCAATAGTTGTTCAGTGATAGACACAGATTTTAAAGTGTGGTGATTTCCATATGAAAGAAAGTGTAATAAATTTAGGGACGCCATACTATAGCCAGCAGCTCAGCTGAGTTTTGCTAGCAATTCTGTGTTATTTATTCATAATCTGGTAAGATTGAAATTATTTCTTTATATATTTTGAATATTGTTTCATGTTCGAGTGATTTGATACTGCCATATCGAAATCTAGCCTTACAAACAAGTAGGGATTTGCTCTAGACCCCCCGCCCTAGTCAGGGTCTAGGGACCAACAATATACATAAACTCCAGCAGGGATTATGCAAGACAGATCAAGTGTTGAGAATAATGAAACATATTACCTATCCTCTTTTAGGGCAGACAACTAATAAATATTTTTCAGAACCTATAGTCTGGGAGGATCTATCTGATGTAAAACCACCATGGTAAATGTGCTGTTTGGTCAGAGAGATCTGACCTGTCTGTATGATGTGGTTGTTGTGTCAGTGTTGTGTCCAGACGTGGGTAGAGAATAGATTTTGACACATGGCCCATACTTTGATTGCAGAGCTGCGAGTTTCTGTTGTCAACCAAGCAGTGTCTATTCAGTTGGTGACTTTACTCGAGTGTATCTGTGCAGTACTTGTGACAGAGACCACCATTATTGCCCGCCAGCACGGAGAGGTGGGACCACCTGATTTCAGCACCAGAGCTACAACTACCAGATGAGTGAGCCTCTGGTCTGCTGGACATTCACCAACGCAGTTTAGTTACTAATACCCCATAAAAATTCCCACCATTTTCTGGACACTGTGTAGTCAATATAGACAGGTGTGATGAGGCCACCCCAACAGCACAAACAGTAACTATCCTCCCAAGTAGATGACTACTAGAACATTTTAATAAAACTAACTAGTATAGTACATATATATGTACACTATTGCATTTATGATATAATATTCCATGCATTTCTTTCATAATCTCTAAATCCTTTTAAGTTCTGGTCAACCTAAAAAATTGATCCAGAACAAAATAAATGTAATATAATTCTATCAAAAAATTTTACACACGTGAGTTAGTTCAGTGTATTTTAACATTTATTAATATTATTAGTCTTGTTAAATATCTGTGGGTATATCTATAACCTATTACACCACACTACATAGCATAACCCTAGACACTTTACGTAGCCACATTCATTAAAAAAAAAATTAAGTGTGAGGTCGTAGTGGTAGCAAGAAAGGCCTTCTGACAATTCTCAACTACATTTTATCTCAGGAGCCTTCACAGCTGGCCTCATACAATTACATTTAGTAATATCACCATCATACAATACCATCAACACCACTACATAAATTGGGGTCTTGTCCAGGGATAATTAGCCCAACAGTAATATTAGGATCTCCTGGTGGGAGAAATAAAAGTAGGGAAATAAATTGTAAAATTCCCTTTAAAATTAAAAGTGTCCCTGCAGATAAAAGTTGGTGAATCTTCACAGCCAGTAATAATTAATTAGTTAACTGGTTAGTTAGAATTAGTTAGACTATAGTCATAAGAAGTACTTAGTGTATTTACTGGTTAGAGATTTAGCTTGTATATTATTATATTGTCTAAAAAGTATGGCGGAGCTGGCAAAATTTAGATCAGCTGCTGTGCTCACCGCGAAGGAGATGGGAATGGATGGTCAAATTTTAATTCAATACGTAACGGCTGAATGTGATAAATATATTGAACGGGAAGAAAGGAGATTAGAAAAAGAGGCTGAAAGAAAATTAGAGGCTGAAAGGTTAGCTGAAGAAAAGAGGTTACAAATTGAGGCTGATAGAGAAATTAAGAGGCTGCAGATTGAGGCAGAAGAAAAAACGACAGCAAAGGGAGGCAGAAGAAAAAAGGTTGACTGCCGAAAGGGAGGCAGAAGATAGAAGGTTGCAAAGGGAGGCAGAAGAAAAAAGGTTGACTGCCGAAAGGGAGGCAGAAGATAGAAGGTTGCAAAGGGAGCACGAATTACGACTAAGGGAGCTGGAATTACAAGGCCCGGCTCCTGAAAATGGTGCCAGCCCTTTTGCCTCAGATGCTACGCCCAGTCTGGGAGCCTCAAACTCAGCTATGGGGTTTCATTTAGACCATTTTGTTGAAAAAGACGATGACATAGAGGGGTACCTAGGACGTTTTGAGTTATTAGCTACTACATATGGGTTAGAGAGAGAGAGGTGGAGCTTAAAGCTATCACAAGGATTGAGAGGTACTTCTTATGAAGTATTTGCTAAAATGAACAGGGAAGACCAAGACAATTATGACATGTTAAGCAGGCTTTGTTATTAAGATACGAGAAGAATGGTGAATTTTATCGTAAGAAATTTAGAAATGCCAAACTGTTGTCTGGGGAGACATACCACCAATTCTCTGCTAGACTAGAAACCTATTTGGAGAAATGGACGGCTCTGGGGAAGACCCAAGATCTTAAAGAAATGATCATGATTGAGCAATTGAGAGAGTCCATGGCTCCAGACATGAGAAAATTTCTCATGGAACAAGGTGCAGAGAAGTTGGGGGAAATTTTAAATGTTGCTGAGAGGTATCAGGCAGCCCAGGCAGAGGTAAGTGGTGCTAAGAAGAAGCACATAGACAATTTTAAAGCTCCACAGCAATTTAATAAATTTGATAATAGAGAGCAGGGAAATAAAGGTAGGACAAACTTTGAGCGGCCAAGAAATGACTATCGCGACAGAAACTCACAGTTCAATGACCAAAAGTTCAATGAAAGAAAACCGTTGAACCAAGGAAAAAGATGGTGTAAATGGTGCAAGAAGGATAACCATAACACTGAATTTTGTAGAAGGAAACCTTCAAACATTGCTGCAATGAAGTCGGGGACGCAAAGATTAAAGGTTAATCCTAAGGGACAACAGGAACCTTATCACCCCCCAGTTTGTGAGGATGTTATTTGTAATGGGGTCACCATAAGGTGCCTTTATGATACAGGTTTGGATTATGATTCAGTTGTGAAGTCTAGCCTAGTGGACCCAAGTCAGTATACCACAGAAACAGTGGAAATACAAGGGGCGACTAAGGACATACCACTCATGACACTTCCCATCGCAAGGATAACGGTGAAAACTCGCTATGTGGAAGGAGAAATCAGAGCAGCAGTGATAGATGAACCAATCTACCCTCTGATATTGGGGTGTAGATACGTCTTCTTGGGGAACCCAGAGAAACCTGTGATCATGGCGACAGTGCAGACCAGGTCACAGAAGAAGGAGGAAGAAGGTGAACCTATAAATGCTCATCCAGAGGAGATGAGGAAGGCGCAGGCTGAGGATAGGACACTCAAGCCCTGTTTTAAAAAATTGCCCAAATGCCACACACCTCCGAGCAAGGGGGAATATTTCATGAAGAACAAACTCTTATACAGGAAGGCCGGAACTGGAACAAATGGTCACAACCAGCTGGTTCTTCCCACTTCATATAGAGATAAAGTGATGGAACTCTGGCATGCGATTCCCTTCAGTGGTCACATGGGGATCAGCGCCACAGGACAGCGTATAGCTTGTCATTACTTCTGGCCAGGGATAACGGAGGATATAAAAAGATATGTCAAATCCTGCCCAGAATGTCAAAGGGTAGCTTCAAAGCACTGGACTGCTCCTGCAACTCTAGGGGAAATGCCCATAGTGGGAACACCTTTTGAGAGGGTTGCAGTGGATATTGTAGGACCTCTCACTCGGACCAAGAGGAGGAACAGTTACATCCTTACTCTGGTGGACACTTGTTCTATGTGGGGAGAGGCGGTAGCCCTGCCATCAATTGATTCAAAACATGTAGCAGAGGCACTACTTACAATATTTACCCGATTAGGATTCCCGCATCAAATCTTGACGGATAATGGTTCTCAGTTCAAGGGGAAACTAACGGAAGAAGTTTTTAAGCTATTTCAAGCCAGACACTTTCATTGTAGTCCGTACCATCCACAAGGGAACGGCCAGGTAGAGAGGTTCAACGGGACTCTCATTTCTATCCTGAGAAAGCTGGCACACGAAAAAACCGGATCTGTGGGATCAATTCCTGCCCGCCGCATTGTTTGCGTACCGGGAGGTACCACATAGTTCAACCGGGATGGCTCCCGCAACTCTGCTATTTGGGAGGCCAATAAAAGGTCCATTAGAAGCTCTATTAAGGACCTGGACAGATGAGAAGGCGGAAGAGACTGTTACCTCATCGTATCAATATGTGAACGAACTGACCACTCGTTTGAAAGCTGGATGGAAACTGGCAAATGATAATTTGAAGCAAGCCAGGAAGAAACATGCAGCATATTTTAATAGGAAGGCAAAGGACAGGGAACTGGCAGTCGGAGAGAAGGTGCTGCTTCTACTACCCGGAAGCCAGAATAAATTACAAATTGGTTGGCAAGGTCCATATACGGTTCTAGAGAAGGTGTCTAGAACAAACTATAAAATTGACAAAAAGGGGAAGGAGAAAGTTTATCATGTAAACCTGTTAAAGAAGTATCTGGACAGACCACTCCAGGAAAGCACCCCCTTATTGACCTTGGCTATTGCAACCCAGATGCAAAAAGAACCACTCACCTCACATGAATACCCATTACATCCTTGTGAAACAGCAGCACAGGTAAAAGTCAGTAAGCACCTGACTAAAAACCAGAGGGAGAGAGTTCAAAAGGTTCTGGAGGAACATACAGATGTATTAACAGATAAACCAGGCCATACAAATTTGCTACAGTATGACATGAAACTGGTAGACTCAAACCCAATCTGTATGAGAGCCTATTCTATTCCGTTCGCGAAGGAGAAGGCATTGAAGGAAGAAATAGAGTATTTGTTGAAGGAGGAGATTATTTCGCACAGTGAATCATCTTTTAGTTCTAGTGTCGTTTTGTTGAGAAAACCGTCTGGGGAACACAGACTGTGCATAGATTACAGGAAACTGAATGCTGTCACAGAAGGACAAGTGGATCCATTACCAGACACCAAAACAGTTATTTGCCAGACTGAACAAGGCAAAATACTTTTCAAAGGTGGATCTTAGTAAAGGCTATTACCAGATCCCAGTGAAGCCTGAAGTGAGACCTTATTTGGCTTTTAGCACTTCGGATGGACATTATGAATTCAATATGCTACCATTCGGACTGAAAAATGCTCCGAGTGTGTTTTCAAGGATGATGCGCAAATTGTTGGATCCCCTGAATAACCCATGTATCACAAATTTCATGGATGATATTCTCGTCGCCACCGAGACATTTGAAGAACACATTGAAGCTCTGGAGATGTTGTTTGATAGACTTCGGGAGGCGAACTTAACTGCTAGGCCAACCAAAATGTTGTATTGGATGCAAAGAGTTGGAATTCTTGGGGCACACTGTATATCAGGGTAATATGACCCCTGATCCTAAGAATTTGGAAAAAACTGCAGAGAGCACCTAGGCCGCAAACAAAAAAGGACGTGCGATCATTTGTGTCGTTATGCGGATTTTATCAGAAATACATCAAGAATTTTAACGCTATTTGTGCTCCTCTGACTGATTTGACTCGCAAGGGACTTCCAGATAAAATTATTTGGACTGCACAATGTGAACTAGCGTTCCAAGAGTTAAAGGAAAAACTCACTAGCAAGCCTATTCTCAAACTGCCTGATTTGACACAGGACTTTGTCTTAAGAACCGATGCAAGTAATGTGGGACTCGGAGGGGCTTTGTTGCAAAGATCATCTTCACCTGATGGGGAACTTAAACCAGTCGCTTATGCAAGCCGCAAATTGAATAAGGCGGAACAAGGATACTCCACAAGCGAAAAGGAATGTTTAGCATTAATCTGGGCAATAAAGAAGTTTCAAATCTATCTGTATGGTAGGACATTTGTGGTGGAGACGGACCATCAGCCTCTCGTGTTCTTGTCTCAGGCTAAGCATGAAAACGCAAGATTGCTGAGGTGGTCTTTGTTGCTTCAACCTTATCAGTTTAGTATCCAATATATCCCAGGCAAATTGAATGTCGGTGCAGATTTCCTCAGTCGGCACCCCTGTGATCAAAATTAGAGTAGTGGCAGACGTGAGGAGCAATTTTACCTATGTGTATCTCTGGTGTTGGAACTTGCCATAGGCATGTTTTCAAGTGGGGAGATGTGTAGTGAAAGGGACAGAGATACAACGGTAAAATATCTCCAAAGATAACATTTAAGGATAAAAACATAATGCGTAGGCTGCGAATAGTACATGATCGCCTAGACCGCGGGTCATCACCCTCCATAAAAATTGACTTGCTAGACAGGAGGGGAACGGAGGATCAAAAAGGAAAAATATGACTGGAAAGATTGCGTGAAACTAGAAAGGCTAAGGAGAAGCAATTGGGGGGGGGGGGAAACGGAGAAAAGTCACGTTTCCCAAGTTGACATAAAAAGTAAGCAACTCGACAGAAGGGACCATAGATATGTTACGCCACAGTCATTTATTGGACGCTTTTGCAATACCAAGCCCTTGATTTGAATTCAGCGGCTAAATGCAGATGTTAGGAATATTACAAAAATTAAAAAGTACTTTTTTCTTAATATTAATGTTAGGAATATAAAAATTAGCTGGCCGGATGGCCCATTCTGAGCAGTGAACTAATATGGTCTTAATTTTACAAACGGATAGATAATATTGAAGATAATGACAAAAGACAGTGTTGTTCACATAGACAGACTGTATTGAATCTAAAAGTGTCGCTAATTGCACAAAAAAAAAACACGACCTCGAGTCGCAGGTGTTCAAATCTACTTGGTATAGAGGAGAGGGGATATTGTGGTGGCTGTGTCTAAAAATAACTTTTAACGACAAAATTTTGGAGGGGAGAGAAAGGTTGGTTCAAAAATCAAGTACATTTGGTAGAAACACAAGTAGAGACGGACAGACTAACAGATAACCATCCATACTTGACTGAAGCATGACTGAAATGACTTTAGTGTAGGAATTTGAAATTAAAATAAACCTAGGCAGTGATTGGCCACAGACAATCATATCATTAGCGCTCAGACGCGAAAGTGGGGCCATTCTTCAATAGTTGTTCAGTGATAGACACAGATTTTAAAGTGTGGTGATTTCCATATGAAAGAAAGTGTAATAAATTTAGGGACGCCATACTATAGCCAGCAGCTCAGCTGAGTTTTGCTAGCAATTCTGTGTTATTTATTCATAATCTGGTAAGATTGAAATTATTTCTTTATATATTTTGAATATTGTTTCATGTTCGAGTGATTTGATACTGCCATATCGAAATCTAGCCTTACAAACAAGTAGGGATTTGCTCTAGACCCCCCGCCCTAGTCAGGGTCTAGGGACCAACAATATACATAAACTCCAGCAGGGATTATGCAAGACAGATCAAGTGTTGAGAATAATGAAACATATTACCTATCCTCTTTTAGGGCAGACAACTAATAAATATTTTTCAGAACCTATAGTCTGGGAGGATCTATCTGATGTAAAACCACCATGGTAAATGTGCTGTTTGGTCAGAGAGATCTGACCTGTCTGTATGATGTGGTTGTTGTGTCAGTGTTGTGTCCAGACGTGGGTAGAGAATAGATTTTGACACATGGCCCATACTTTGATTGCAGAGCTGCGAGTTTCTGTTGTCAACCAAGCAGTGTCTATTCAGTTGGTGACTTTACTCGAGTGTATCTGTGCAGTACTTGTGACAGAGACCACCATTATTGCCCGCCAGCACGGAGAGGTGGGACCACCTGATTTCAGCACCAGAGCTACAACTACCAGATGAGTGAGCCTCTGGTCTGCTGGACATTCACCAACGCAGTTTAGTTACTAATACCCCATAAAAATTCCCACCATTTTCTGGACACTGTGTAGTCAATATAGACAGGTGTGATGAGGCCACCCCAACAGCACAAACAGTAACTATCCTCCCAAGTAGATGACTACTAGAACATTTTAATAAAACTAACTAGTATAGTACATATATATGTACACTATTGCATTTATGATATAATATTCCATGCATTTCTTTCATAATCTCTAAATCCTTTTAAGTTCTGGTCAACCTAAAAAATTGATCCAGAACAAAATAAATGTAATATAATTCTATCAAAAAATTTTACACACGTGAGTTAGTTCAGTGTATTTTAACATTTATTAATATTATTAGTCTTGTTAAATATCTGTGGGTATATCTATAACCTATTACACCACACTACATAGCATAACCCTAGACACTTTACGTAGCCACATTCATAAAAAAAAATTAAGTGTGAGGTCGTAGTGGTAGCAAGAAAGGCCTTCTGACAATTCTCAACTACATTTTATCTCAGGAGCCTTCACAGCTGGCCTTATACAATTACATTTAGTAATATCACCATCATACAATACCATCAACACCACTACAAAGATCCTGTTTAAAATTTTCCCTGGCACTGATTTGAACTGTATTCTTCAGAACTGTGTGCTGTCTTGGAAACCTTACTTCTTTGGCAATGTGACCAGATATCCTGGGTTTATCTTTTCTCCCACAGATATTTCCAAGCAATTTGTATAATATCCTTTTTGAGGTGCCAGTGTCTGCTGTAATGGTCACATCAGGGTCTGCAGCTTTTCAATCTGTCAGAAGCTTTATCATCACCACTTGGCTGTTAGCTCTTTATAAAGCATAGAACCACCACTACTGCAGGAAGCCTGCATCATTAGTTCTTGCAGCCATGGTTCCTATAACAATATTTTTGACATGTGCCAGCCCTATGCACAACCATATATTAGCCACCTATTCCAACTTGCCTGACGGAGTAGTTGCCCTATTATTTCTCTGTCTCCTCAGAGTCCCCCAGGGACTAACTGGAGCAAGTACAAATACTGTATTCACACCAACAGTAATTATAATAATAATGAACACTTAAAAACACACCTTCGACATCAGCAACCACCGCTGCATCAAATTCATCACAGCTGAGTTTCAGATAAATCAAGGAAACAAATGTTTGTGATGATTCATTGCAAAAGTTAAATAGATAATAGCAATGAACAGAGTAGCATATGGCAACAACCCACTTCTGTCAATGAAAAACTGTTTGGAGATGTCGGGAACCTTGAGCTGACTACTGCCTTTATTAGAGTCATTAAAGTGGAAGTCTGAAGGCGAAAGAGGAAGAAGAAGAAATAGATCTCTGAATAGGAAAAAAATATATAGACTGCACCAGTACCAATATATAATACATAATAATACAGCAATTTATATAACTCCAATAATAATGCTCACACACAAATGCACAGCGAACATAACAGACGGAGAAAGCCAACTTTCTAGTAATCACAATAGTCACATGATGCTAACAGGCCAATAACATGACCTTAAACTGTCATTTTTCCATAACTGTTAACTTTTTTTGGTAATCTTGTCTCTCCAAAAATACCCATTACTTACTACTACTTATCAATTCTGTTCACTTCTTTAATGCCATGTTATTAAACTTTCCAGTTCCTTCTCTTTATGTTGTTTTCAATCCTCTTTTGTATCTTTACTTACTTAGTCGTTCCCCTTCTACCATGAGGTGTAGAGGTTTGGAAGAGAGAGCGCCAGACTATCCTATCGGCTGTCTTCCTCCTGGCCTGGTTCCATTCTAGTCCTCGGTCCTTCAAAGATTGTCTAATGTTGTCCTCCCAGCGGACTCTGGATCGTCCTGGGGGTCTGGATCCCTGGCTCTTTGTTTCCCATGCTTGTCGTGGTAGCCGATCTTCTTCCATTCTGCAGACATGGCCAAACCATCTTAGTTGGGACCTCTTTTGTATCAACTATGTTTATTTTCACAATACGTTCAAACTACTTTCTTCTGAAAACATGTCTCAAAAATATGGACTGCCATTTTCTGAAGTAGTAAGCTTCATTGTCAACTTCACCTGTCTCAGGACAACCTCATTAGTCACCTTAGCTGTCCACAGATTCTATACATTCTTCTATAAAACCATGTCTTCATGACAAAAAGTGATCTTTTACAGCAGTGATGATATCTCAGTATCAACATAAAATAAAATTAACACACAGATACAATAATCATAAATAAACGGTAAATTGATTTACAATTCAAACATATTACAAGAACAAAATGAGGCATACAATCAGAAAACAGAGCCAATTACTGCAAACATGAGGTCATGTTGTTCTTTATCCCTTTTTATATCAATTTTGTTTATTTTCACGTGTTCAAACTTTTTTCTTTTTCAAAATTGCTAAAAATTTGAACTACCTATTTTCTGAAGGGCTTAGTTTTGTTTTCAGATTGACCTCCCTTAAAAACATCCTGATGAGTGTGTCACTAGCCTTTTCAAGATTCTAAACATTCTTCTATAAAATCACATTTTTACGATCAAATGTGACTTTTATTTTACTGAAGTCCATGTAAGATGAGGTTTTAAAAGACTTTTGCAATGGTAAAAGGCAATATCAAAACTGATCAACTGTGTAAAAGATTACAAGTTTTTGAAGATGGTATGTCTGAAATTATAACAGCTGAGACAAATGGCCTCTGTTACAGTGACATTTCAGAATTGGCCAAAGTTTTAAAATGGACTTTGTATTTCAACCAATTTTTTGACACATATAATCTATAGCAGAGGTGGCCAAACTACAGCCCGCGGGCCAGATCCGGCCCGCCAACTAGTTTTGACCGGCCCGCCAACCTGGTTTGGCCGGCCTCTTATTGTTGATTGAAAATTACTGTATACTCCGACCACTGTGCTAAAAAAATATTACAAAATAGCATGCACAGGCACCAGAAACAAAACCAAAAAGACCCAAAATGTACGATTAACATCTCCCCACCTCCCACAACACCACCAACTCTCTCTCTCTCTCTCTCTCTATCATACCAATTGAGCTCTACTAGATAGTGCCGACAAAACGGAAATGATAACGTCAAATCTCTGATCGTGCACGTGGACAGGCGAAGACAGTGTCGGTACCTACTTTGATAATGAGAAACTGAAAGCAATGACAGATCTTTTCTGCAGTCGGAAGTCTCTGAGATCCAAGGATGTTGCTTTGTCTTTAGCATCGGTATGGGAAAGTGATCGTGGAAGTGGGGGTGAATGGTAGGTACATTTCTATAGGAAGGAGTTGAGGTGCACAGTTGGTCTTGTGAAGTGTGTTAAGTATAAATCAGCCAGTGACACTTCTGGGCTTGTAGCTGTTGTGCATGTTTTCATGTATAAGAGTTTGCATTTGTAAAAATGTTTTCTAAGTATAGAAAAGTGGACAGTGAAAATCGTGCATTTAAACCAGAATGGGAATTCGATTATTTGTTCATTCTCAATAAGGATAATAAACCTCAGTGCTTAGTTTGCGCCCAAGTGTTAGCGGTAGTGAAGGAATATAACTTGAAACACCACTACATCACAAATCATCAGAAAAACAACGACGAGCATAGCAGCGATTCAAGAAAGCTTGTGATTGAACAACTCAAGAAAAAACTGAATCAGCAAAAGAGTTTATTTAGTCATGTAAATAAGATTCAGGAATCATCATTCATGGCGTCCTATGTGATTAGTTATGAGCTTGCAAAAGCAAAAAAGCCGTTTACTGATGGAGAGTTTGTGAAAAAGTGTGCAGTTCAAATGGCAGAAGCGTTCAATGAAGAAAAAGTAGTAAAAGAATTTCAAAATGTATCTCTTTCAAAACAAACCATAGCTAGGAGAACAGAAGATATTAGTTTCGATTTGTCCCAGAGCTTGAAATCTTTAATTGAAAATTGTCCATACTTTTCACTGGCGATTGATGAAAGTACAGACATCACAGACACTAGCCAGCTTCTTATTTTTGTTAAAGTGATCCAGAAAGACTTTACTGTTTCTGAAGAATTACTGAAAGTTTGCTCTTTGCATGGTACAAGTAAAGGGGATGACATATTTTCTGCAGTTCAAAATGCCATGGAAGAATATGGTGGGTTTGAAAAATTGTCTGCTGTGTACCGATGGTTGCAAGGCTATGGTTGGGAAAAATACTGGTTTTGTTGGACTTTTGAAGCAAAATAAAATTGATTTGCCTACATTACATAGTTCACCAAGAGACCCTTTGTGCAAAATCCAGCTAGCAGACAATTGTCTACATTTTCAGCTGACATGCGAGTTTCTTCGGCTGAGTGCTCGTGGGAGGTGTGAAAACTGCCATTTGCACGGCTCAGAATGAGACGATCGTCTAGCATTCTCACCTGACACGAGCGTTTCTTAGCAGTAGGTGTGAAGATGCACGTTTGGCAGTTATGAGCTAGCGTCTAAGCAGACGTGAAGTGTTAAGATGGAAAGGGGGAGAGAACGGCGCTGTTGTCGTGTTTTGAATTAGCGCGCATCCTTTGTCCGTTTAAGATATATCTTAACCAGAGTTTTAGATTTCAGTCACTCAGTAACTTCGCAGTCAAGACTAAGAATCTCTGTTAATAGAAGCATCATTTAGTTGGTCGAAGTGGTTTAAGTTCTTAGTAGTTCTGTGTTGAGGTAAATATTATATTAGATATCTAGTATTTTGCGAGTGATTAAGGGATAAATCGCTTATTTCATATTTCACTAGGTAGATTTTATGCAGAGTGCTTAATTTATAAGTCTGTTATATTCTCTAGCTGACGTGTTTCAGTGGAAAGCAGAATAAATTATAATTTTAAGCTTAAGCTCATGCAGCCATAAATGAATTTAATTTAACTGCTAAATACTCAGTCGAGAATATTTTAAACTAACTAGTAAATGCACTGATGCCTCATGAGTATTGACGAAATATATTTATATGTATTTCAAATTCATGATGATTGATTTTTTAAATATAACTACTTCACGGGAATTTAAATGATAAGTCAAGCGCTACGCTTGCAGTTTAAAATGTAAGTTATAACAAGTACATAGTATGTATAATTATTTTATATGTGTTTTTTCCTCTATTTAGTGAAGAAAACTGGGGTTAACCCAAACTTTGCCAGCGTTAAGTAAAGAGAAATATCTGTGAAGAACAAAAACATTCTGTCCTTAACCTGTAGCACGCTGCAGGCGAGATATCTCGCCTTGCGGCTGTCATCGTTTCTAGCACATGACTTGTGTACACGTGATTTTCAGCCCCGGATGTTAAGTAGTAATTTTAATTGCAAGAGAGTTAGCTTCCGTTTCCGATCTTAAAAAAGTGATGGGTGTATCTGCGTTTATTTTTTGTAAATTTTTTAAATCGAAATGAATCGGCATCAGATTTTCGGCCAACAATTTTTATGTGACTTAAACAGACATCCGAAAAATAAGAACACCCAAGGAATCGTTCCCTGAAGCAGAGAATTCACCCCGTCTTTTTGGAACTGGGGATTTCTTGGTCAAGACTGCCATTGACGATTCTGTATGTGAATGTCCTAAAAATTATGTTTCCAGATGCTGCTACCAAAGCTGTAAGTATGCAAGAGAGCACGTGGCCACGGCTGAATGAATAGAGTGAGTGCAGGTCTGAGTGTTTCTTATTGTTGTATTTTGGCACCCATTTTGCTGTCTCAATTCCATTTATGCAAATTGTTGCTAATGTAGGTATATTTTCCTTAGGATAGAGCATACCACTATCAAAGTCTGTTCATACCTTTAAAAGGAAAAAAAATCATTAGACTACCGCAGATATCTGTGACTCTTTGGGCTATCATCTTTTCTTGTAACAGGACTGTGGGCTAACCATCGAGGGAAAGGATCATACTGTGGGTCTATCATTCTGGTAGCATTTTTATTGATTTTATGACTATTTGTATATGCTCGATGTAATTTTTTTACGTGTTGTGATGAATTTTTTTCTGATAAATTAAATCCATTAAAACTTAATCAGTGTGTCGGGTCAGCTTGTTCCAAAATATCTATATAATCACTGTTATAGTTTTCCCACGTCTGTGTGTCTCACTGTCGTCAATTGTGTGTGTGCACGTGAGTGGTAATATATATATTAATATATATATAGGTGTTAGACTGTCTGACTACTCTAAATCTGTCGTAGAAAATAGGTGAGAGAGAGAGAAGATTTCTCGATCTCAGAGACAGCCTCTATCACATTCTACCAGCTCACTCGTGGAAATCTATTTCTATTATCATCTCTCACTGTGACTATCACTTATTCTAATCTATTCAGAAGGGACCAACCCAAGTCTTAATTCCCCTATCAAAAATCTACGACACCTATTTAGTCTGTCTTTGCAAAAGAATGACCTGTTTTATTTTCCTTGTTGTAAACAGCTGTCTGAGAAAGAGAGTTAACTTCAGGAGGTACACAGATGACATTGAACAGCTGATTTCTGAGTTTGATCGTCGATTTCAAGATGTTTCGTCCACAAATGGAACTTTTTAACAACCCATTCAAGTGCACAGTGGAGTCTCAGCCAGCAGAACTACAATTACAGTTATGTGAACTCCAATGTGACCCATTCATCAACAAAACAGAAGCAACTGGAGCTGATTGATTGTGGAAATTACTACCAAAGGAACGTTACCCACTTCTGAGAAAATGGGCCCTAAAAGTGTGCTCTATATTTGGTAGCACATATCTTTGTGAGACAACATTTTCTGCCATGAAGCTTATCAAATCCAAGACCAGAAACAGATTAACTGACTGTATTATCCCATGTTCTCAGAATTGCTACGTCACAAATGGAAGTAGACTAGGGTTCCCATAATGTTTTATTTAAAAACCGGGACATTTCCAAATTTTTACCTAAAAAACATGGGACATTTTGTAAAAAAACGGGACACGTTAAAAATTAACACATTAACTACCGAATTAAAAAACACACTGTGGCCGAATTAAATTTTTTTCCCATTTTCATCCTATAGGTGTTTGCACAAAGTAAGCTGTAGTTTTCGTAACTGTTTACAGATTTTTATGAATTACACGTCATTTTAAAGATAAATGAATGTACTATTACAATAAACACCGGTTGTAACTCTAATAGAGGTTGTTGCTATTTAACGGCCCTCCGATGGCCTAGGACTTGCAATATTTTCACAATTATAACTGCTTGTGCCCCATCTCTATCAAAATCACAATTTCAATCAATGTGCACACCGTTTTCACTCTTGTCCTCGTCGCTAGATCTATCAGTCAATTGTTGAAATACGTTTCTATCCTATTCAGCCGTTAGACGAGATATACACGCATTTTTTATAGTCCTATCACTAGTTGCCACGGTAAACAGTTTTACACGATTTGGTAACTAACCCAAAACGCTGAAAAATATGAACATAATATCAATTTTCCAGTGTTCTACAACAACCATGCTTTGGGAATTTGTTTTCCGGTGGCAACTTAAAATCTCGAACCAGATCAGAGAGTGTTTCAGTACATTTTTCATTCGTTTTATTACTAAAATTAGATTGGCGCTCTGAGCGGCTTGCGGTCCAAATGTGATTATTTTGTAAACCGCTGACAGCGGCTTGCGGTAGTTAATGTGTTAAGGTAAAGCACAAATAAATCTATAATATATTATATGTTGCACTTAAAATAAGATACTGGTATAAAAATACACACATTAACCAACACAATTTCCACTTTATCGTTGAAAAGTTTTTTCACGATGGCTGTTGTGCAGTCCATGGACTTAAAGCTGTGGTTATGCACCGCCGTGTGATAAGCGAAGGTTGCTTCCTGTGCTGCCAATGATAACTGTTTTTCCATTTCCTTTTCACTCTGGGTTTTCGCATTTAAGAAATGACTTATACTGCTGTTGGAAGCCTTACTTTCAACAGCACCTTTATGTTTTTTCGTTTTCACGTGGTTGACTACGTCTGACCGACCACCATGTGAAATGCAAAATTTAGAGCTGCATAAAGTACATTCCACATTTTCATAATGAAGTGAAATTCTTTTGTAATGTTATCAGTTATACTGCACTTACGTTTCGGCATTATGCGAATGAAAAACGATAAAAATACTGTATAATAATGCTAATACGCATTAAATCATTTGGTAGATGCTCACTGAACACTGTTTTGGTCGACTTTCGAATTTTTGTTCGAGATTCAAACCGAGGGTCCACTGTAACCGGAAATTGATAAAGTAACACTTCTAAGACACGGAATAAAATCCGTTACCCAAAGATTTTTTTTTTCAGGAAGGCCCCTTAAAAAGCGGGACATTTGGAATAAATTCGGGACACCGGGACATTTTATCAAAAAACGGGACTGTCCCGGGAAAAACGGGACGAATGGGAATCCTAAAGTAGACTTCAAATCACTGGTGAAAAGTTTTGATAAGCCACACTCTTCACAATGAAATAACACATAAATGTATGTTTGAAATAAATAATTACATGTCATATTACAAATTACAAAACAAATTAAAACAACAGATTCATTATATTTTTTTTTACAGTAATTTCAGTCCGAAGACTGGTATACATGTCTTGGCAGATGTGAAGTACAGTAGTTTGCCGTTGCTTTCTGTACGTGGTTCATTATATATGTAAAACAAAATCTCAGAACATTATTTTTTAAGGATTTTATAGGTCTGGCCCTCTGGTGTTACCCTTTACCATAATCTGGCCCTCGGCCAACCTTAGCTTGGCCACCACTGATCTATAGCATGTGATTTTTCAGTCAACAATTACTTCTGTCATTTTGCTGTTCCACTATGTATCTTTCATTTCACAGATACAATATACCATATTATTTTGCAACACATGAGCCATGAGCTCTACCCACATGATTCTGTAAACAAAATTTTCAAGACTTCTGATTTTTTTATATCCTGGTATACAGTAGTAATTAAGTAGTATTGCCAACACAGAATATGAAAAACTAAACATAATTAACACAGAGATACAATAACTATGAATAAATGGTAAAATAATTTACAATTCAAACATGAAAAAAAAATTAGGTATAATAAAATCTGCAGAAAGAGTGAAACACTATAAATACGAGATCATGGAAGGTCACCGGCTATTTCAAATTATGAGAATTTTTGTTGCCAAATCTTCTGAATGTAAGCATAACGTAAAAATATCTTGTCTGACATTAAGTATGTTAAAATTTGGCAGAACTAAATGAAGTAGTCAACTGTAGTAACAATATGTTCCATATTGAACTGCAAGTATTTACAGGCCTAAAAATATAACATTAGAAATACCTTGTTTGACGTTAGGCATATCAAAAATTTGGCAGAGTTGAATGAGGTGGGCAACTATAGTAACAATAAATAATTAACACAGAGATACAATAACTATGAATAAATGGTAAAATAATTTACAATTCAAACATGAAAAAAAAATTAGGTATAATAAAATCTGCAGAAAGAGTGAAATACTATAAATACGAGATCATGGAAGGTCACCGGCTATTTCAAATTATGAGAATTTTTGTTGCCAAATCTTCTGAATGTAAGCATAACGTAAAAATATCTTGTCTGACATTAAGCATGTTAAAATTTGGCAGAACTAAATGAAGTAGTCAACTGTAGTAACAATATGTTCCATATTGAACTGCAAGTATTTACAGGCCTAAAAATATAACATTAGAAATACCTTGTTTGACGTTAGGCATATCAAAAATTTGGCAGAGTTGAATGAGGTGGGCAACTATAGTAACAATAAGGAACATTAGAACTAAAAATGCGGTTTTTAAAAAAAAATGTTAAATAATGGAGTTATCAGATGTGTTAAAATATAAACTAACAGTGTGTATTACAAATATGGCAATGTCATTGGCTATGTCCCAACATGGAAGTATTAGCTGTAGTAAAAATATTGCAATGCTGTTGGGTATGCCACACAGAACCTTCCCAAAGCTATGGCAAACGGAGAAGTAGCCATGGACACCATGTCTATAGGATGTCCAGCCCCTGGGCAATAATATTCCCATAAATAAGCTGTTGCAAGATAAGAAATTATGATAACTTTCTGTTCTTAAAGTATATTTTAAAGTGGCCAACATTATAGTAATAATTAATATGCTGAGTTCAAATCTAGTTACCTAGCATTTTTAAAATAGAAGATTTTGCCTCCTTATGGCAACGCAGATGATTTCAACCTACACAAAAGGCTGTCAGTTACAGTAGTACTTATGTCCACAATGAAAGACCTTTCAGTCTAAGTTTATGATTCAGTCTCTCTGGAAAAATACCTTCAGTCCCTTAATAGCGAATACAATTGAAATGAACAAGAACTTATGGCCTTTTCCCATAAACTGATCCTTCAGGATGAATAAGGGAATGCAATTATAACTTTCAAAAAAAAAAACAGACCATTCTAACATTATACTGCCATAATAAAGACATTTGTATAGCTAAAGCATACCAACAAATAGAGAAGGAAATTAAGGGAAACCGTAACTGATCTGGTCAGTTTGCAACCACTAGCTGAAATATAAATCACTGATGCATATTGTAGTGTAGTTGAGTATGTCACAGTCACTACATTGTCAGTTCGTATGTCACAGATATGGTAGTGTTACTGAGCAAGTCATAAATAGAGTATTTTTTTTGTTTAAAGTATGTCAGGTGTAGTTCCTGGGGGGGGGGGGGGGTGTCTATTAAGAGATGAAGAAAGAATAGGACTAGTGATCCCTCAGTCATGTAGTAAGAGGCAACTAATATCAGGTTGTGCATGGGGCTGGCAACCTAATCGTTTAACACAAATTACTACAGAAACCACTGCTGCAAGATCATATGAATGCTTTAGTCAAGGCTTCCTATAAGGGGGACCAGCTGCAGTTGTACCACCATGCTCCATGGGAAGTGAAAAGGAAAAATTAATGAAGGCTATCATATATGGTGTTGAATATGTCAAAGTTCTGCAATATTTTCAGCTGTATCACAGATATGGCAGTGATGTTGGCTGCACAAGAAATATAGCAATGACATATAAAATTCCCATGATTAAATTCAGTTTCGCCACTTTTTGTGGCAGTGACTTTAAATTTCTCCTTCGGAAGTTGCTCTCTAAAGAAAATGCCAGAAATATAGAACCAGCAGGCAGTAACATCCATGGACAGTAATTTATCCCAACTATTAAATATATCAAGTATGGAGCAAACAGCGAGAAGAAGAAAAACCAATATGAGCCAGTTGGACCTAGGAGAATAGCCAGGGTCACAATACCCGCCTGTCTGTCAGAGTCCACATCCCTTGTGTTGTTACCGTGAAGAATGGCTGCACAGTTCAGGGCTAGAGGGATGGCATAGATCACAGGGATTATTGAAAGATGACCTGCCTGACTCAGATAAGAAAACATGACTGTTAATGGACCAAAGGCCAGCATAATAAGAATATCTCCCATTGCAATATATTTCATTCCCAGACCACCGGTATACACATAGCTACAGCAAAGTCCGCAAAAAAAGATTAAGACTAAGTGTTCTACCCTGGCTGGAGAGAGAAGCGTTAACATCATAAACCCAGCACAGGCAGTGACATAGAATAACACAGTCAAGGCTAACACATTGGCTGGTGACAAAATATTGTCGACAAGTGTGCGGTCTTCACTTGTCTTGTTATCAACACCCTTAATGAAATCGAAGTATGTGTTGACCAGATTACCAGCTGTATGTACACACAATACGGTCAGAAGTGTGGCGAGGAAAATATAGATGCTAAATACGCCCTGTGATCTGTAGGCAAGGCAGGCTCCTAGGGCTACAGGAGTGATGGATGCAGTAAATGACCACGATCTTAATGCTTGAATATAACCTGACATTCTACGTTCTTTCTTAACTTGGCTGATCTTCATATTTTGACTGTGCAGGTCATCTCCATTTTTCAGACATGTACTAGCGTTTTTCCTGTCACTCAACCTATAACCTTACCATGAGACCAGACTTTCTAAGTCATCATGGCCACAAGCTCGGCTGGGAAGCAGCATCTAAGGAAAAATATAATGCAGTTTTAAGCAAGGACATTCTCAAAGTAAAAACTCTCCGATGCTTAATAACCAAAAAGTATAAGGATATGAATAACTGTCTCTTTTTCACTCATAAAAGAGTGCGAGGCCACCCGTGTAGCTGACCTGCATGGATGCACTAAAGTACTTCACTTCCTAATTCTGTGGTGGTTTCTGCAGCAATTTTTTTAACATGATGAGACTGCTAGTTCCATGCTCCGCTCTGATTACCCGCCTTTTACAACATTAATGGCAGTGGCAGAGGTCTTAGTCTTTGTCTCCTCAAAGACTCTCAGGGCCTACATCAGGTGAAATTTTAAAAAAAGCCCATTTGTGACATGCTCCAATGTACTAAGTTTTAAGTAAAGCTTGTGAATACAAGACTGAGATATCTTTTATATTTAGGCACACTCCCTCGTGCAGTTCTCAGGGGTCTCTGAACATACAAAAAAAGAATAGGACTACTGTACCCTCGGGCATCCCGTAACAGCAACTGATATGAGGTTGCATGTGTAACCTAAGCCTTACCCCTAATTACTGCATCTCTGAATTCTTTTTAAGGCCATATAGAACACACATACAACTGTTATTCATTTTAACCAAAGGAAGCGATTATGAGTATTTATGTGTCCCTTAGCATCACAATATAACACCTGGTGCACATTTAGTTTTTACTTTTCAGTTATTATTTTCACTTTCAAGTCATTGTATAACTAAAGTTTAGACAAACTTAATAAAAGTTGTTCCTTCTAACACTATTGCTATGGAAACCAATTAACAGAAGATTAACAAATGTAGGCCAATTCCTTAATTAACTAATGTTTAGCTCCCTGCGGAACTTAATGACAAACTAATGTGATACCCAGCCCTTCTGTCCTGCCCCATCTATTAAGGTTTTTCAATGTCTTCTTTCAAGCCTGTCTCCAATTTTCTTCTTCATATGTTCTTTGAAGTTAAAATGAAGAGTGGGACATGTGTCCGATTTTGCCCAACTGTTTATCAATCCGGCAGCCAATTAAGTCACTCACACATTTAGGGTTAGCATTATTCATAAACTTAAACCTAACTCCTTATTAGTGTGTCTCTGAATTCTTTAAGGCTGTATCAATGTGAGTGACTTAATTGGACAACCACATCGATAGAAATTTGGGAGAAATCAGACACACATTCCACTTCAATGTTTTGAAGTCTCTCTCTATGTCTCTTATCTTTGCGATTCCAGAACAAGATCTGCCATGTACTGCTACCAAGTGTCCATCCTATGCAATGCCTGAACCTTTTCCTTACCTGTTGTTTCACTAGTATGTGACAGCGTATTAAGTCACTCACATAGGGTTAGGATTCGCAACCTAAGCCTAACCCCTTATTAATGCTTCTCTGAATTCTTTAAGGCCTTTTCAATGAGGGCGACTTAACTGGCCATCAGATTCATAGAAAATTGGGGGGTAAATGGGAGAGTCACCCTCTATTTCTCTTATTTAGGGGATTCCAGAGCTAGGCTAGTACAGAGTTGTACTGCTACCAACTGGTATCCTCAGTGTCTGTCCTACCCCATGCCTGAACCTTTACCTAATCTTTTGTTTCACTAGTTGGACTACGTGTCTCGTTCTTTCGGATGAAATGAAAAAGAGTGGGACGTGTGCAGTGGTTCTATTTAGGAAACATATAGGCCTAATTTAAAAAGTGGGACGTGTGTTCGATACGGCTTTAAAAAATAATTCAGAGACACAATAATAAGGGGTATAGGTTAGAAATCATAACCCTAACGGCATATTTGATTGGTATCGAAGAACACCCCCTGTTTTTCAGTTCAACCTGTTCTTTCTATCAGTTCCCCATCGGCGATCTTATCATAATATATCACCTTCTAATCTGAACGAACAGCATATGTCGGTGAAAATGTATACTGGTGCACATCTTTAATAAAAAAGTATTTTTAAAAAAAATATCGGCACGTGTCATTATAAAAGAAAAGAGGCTGCATCAGTTTTGACCTATTCAGCTTACCATTCCCACAACAACATTTGAAGTCTAAGAACTCTGACTCAATGACTGGCTGTCTGTGGTACTAGCAAAAACATATTCGACAAACAAGTATCGGTCTAGTGGTACTGAAAACATAAATGGTGATGTATCGATACCATAATAATGTCGTCTGCTACCTGAACAGCTACAGCTAGACCGTAATGCGAGCGGATCGTTGTTCAGCGTGGCAGTTTTTGAGGCGGCAATTTTCAAGATAGCAACAAACGTTTCTACCTAAAGAGAGCCGCGGTAGCACAGTGGTCCATGGTTCGATCCCCAGTTGAGGTGGGGTCCAACTCCGGGGTCGACCCAGCCTCATGAATTGGGTACCGGTTAAGGCGTCCGGCGTGATGCTGACCACATCCCCCCTAGTGTACTGATTGTCAAGAAAATATGGGCCTAACACCATATTCCCAACATGCCTCAATGGGCGTGTAACGGGATCTCTAAAGGCAGGGCCGGATTTAGATATGGTGAGGCCCTAAGCTATAGGAGCTGTGGAGACCCTTTTGCCGTTTTGCCAGTTGGTAACAGAGAATAAGGCTGTGCAACAACTTAACTTGACAAGACAGGCCTCTTCAGACTGAGGCCCTAAGCTGTAGCTTATTTAGCTTAAGGCTTAATCCGGCCCTGCCTTAAGGTGTGCATTTATGTTATATACCTATGCACAAGTTAAAGCTTTTTTCGTTGAAAGATATATATCTGTAATATGATTAGTAAATCATATCTAGCAGCCTCCTCCAGTCATAACCGACTTTGGGGTGATGCGCTCTTGAGGCGATAGCTCTCCGCTGCTCTTTTTTTTTTTAAATTATTATTTGTGGTGTTTCTTTCGACTTGTTCTTACCCTTCTGCTTGTTGTGAGAGCTTTTCAACTAGTCTCAAACGACGCTGTAGGGGGCATCTCTATTTGGTGAGATCGGCAGCTTCATCGTTCCCAGGATGTTAGATTTATGTCAAGTGCTGCACGTTTCTCCTGCACACATCTTTGAACCTCAGCTGTGGTCGCTTGGCTGTTCTTTTGCCATCTGCCAGTGCAAAATATTTTTGGGGATGCGACCATCTTCCATGCAGCGGACATGGCCAAGCCAGCGTAATCTATGCTGTCTAAGCCGTGTATACATTATATGTATAATATATGGTGGCTGACCAGCGGGCTGATCACCCGCTTGCCAGCCATACTGATTACGGAAACAACCATTAATTTTTTTGTTGTACCGATAAACGCCATTAGGCGTAACGGAACAACAATTAGTTTCTTGTTGCCCTAAGACGCCTCTAGGCGTATTGGCTACGGACTGCTTTGTCGGTCAGTGGCTAAGGACGGAAGAAGAAGAATATGGTGGCTGGGAATGTGAAGGTCTGATGCTGTTCTTACAATGCATGTGACTTTAAACAGATGAAAGTCAATTTTAAATATCTGTTAAAGTCCGTTATATAACTAGAACCACCAGGCCTTTACACCCCTCCACTTTAATATAATTCTTGTTCATAGTTTCTTCTTGATTTTGTTTGTTTGTTTGTTTGTTTTTATTTTTTTTTTCTATGTATTTAACGTATAAGCACAATTGTGATTATCCCTATTTACATTGATTTGACAAATGTGATGCCACTGGCTCATGTCGGCAGTTGCTCATATTATTTGGATTTGAAAACAATATATATCCTAATTATAACCCATCAGAGGTTGAACGGGATATTTTTTTCCATTAATATATATATATACACACACACATTATTTGAAGGCCAGTGCGCCTCGACATTTGTCACTTTATTCTTCCATGAACTACTAAGGATGCGGCGTAGACGCCTTAGGTGAAAAGTAATGCGCCTTTTTTTCTTGCTTAGCATAGGTTGTCGATGTCTCGCTGCCGTATAGGAGCATTAATAACATATCTAAGCTCTTGAATATGTTAGTACCGGTTCCCTATATTAACGCTTCTGCATTGAATCAAAACTGCTGCAATCAATTGTCAATGATGACTTAATCCAGCGGTCAGCAACACAGGAGCTGTAGGGATCTACTTTAGAACCATTGAACTCTCGAAGGATCTACCCTGATAAAAATCATATCTGTTTCCAGGTTTAAAAGTATTTAGAATTTGGAACAAGTGCAGCCTTATTGTAACTTTTATCTCTGCCTGACGATCTGCATCCTACAATTCCATTGACCGAGCGGGGGAAATTCAAACTGAACGATATTGTACCGGAAGTCAACTTCACGTCAAACAAAAGATCTCTACCTGTCTTATACAGCTCAGGAATAAAGTGAACATCAGTAAGCTAGCTTACGGGTTTTCACTGGGAATGTTGTAAAAGTATGGGAATGTTGTAAAAGTACATTTAAACATGGGGGATACCACACTTTTAAATGCCGGAATGAAAGGGCAAGTTCGCAATTTGCCTAGATGAACAATTCCCCCCCCCCCCCCTTTTTTCGCCACTTAGTGATCTAAAAAAAAACGATCCCCTGGGATCTTTCGATAGATCAAGATCGACTGGTTGTGCCGACCCCTGACTGCACTGATCAGAGAGCGCAAAGAAAACGTTGCTCGGTAACATGGAGAAAAACACGAATGACTCAAGTATAAACAGAATGAACTGCGCATGAGCAGTTTTACTGCATGTTGTGGAGAAGCCCGCCTAGCCAATCCCAAACCCGGCTGAAAAAGGAGGAGGGCGGCCTGCATGGAGGCCGTAAGGAGGCAGCCCCTCCACCATGCAAAGGTACAACAGGCCAATCACCTGTTTGCTTTAAATCACGATTATGCGAACTACAAGAGAGAAAACCGGACTGATTCTAAAGGCGACGAACTCGAACGGACTACGGCTTATGGAACTTGGAACACAAGAAGTATAAATGAGAAAAAACAGGAGCTGGTGGAAGAGATGAGGAAAGCAAAACTAGAAATCCTGGCTATAACGGAAACAAATAAAAAGGGACAAGGAGTCATGGATCTCGATGGTAACACGCTGCTCTACAGTGGTGTACCCACATCTGAAAGAGCTAAAGGGCGCGTGGGTTGCATTGTGGCCAAAAACCAAAAAGATAGTATCAAGGGGTGGAACTTTGTCTCGGAACGCATCATGGTTGTAAAACTAAAAGAAGGAGAAACCATAGTCAACCTTGTCATTGTGTATGTTTAGCCCACTAAATGATATAAGTGTAGGCTTGAATAGCCAATGGTAAATGTAAGGTATAAGGACGTTCGAGTCCAGAATATATGGTACGGGCTTTATTTTCTATGTGGGCATATTACTCTTGCTTTGACTTTCTCTTCTGACTGGACTGTCGTTTTACTGCAATTTAGGTCTTTATCTTCTCCACCACTCTCACACGTGCCACAAGTGTCACGTTTGGGATCGAAGGGGATGATGTTGAGGACTGATTCATAGTTTTGCCAGCATCTCCGTTTGGTTTTATTTGAGATGGTCGCACTATGAAGCATTGCCTCTGGTCAGACTCATAACGTGATGCGTACGTTACTTGCTGACGTGTTAGTTGGTTACGCTGAGTCGACATGTGGCCTTATGGCATAGAGCAGTGTTTTATGATTATGTGTGGTTAGCTCACTAAATGATATAAGTGTAGGCTTGACTAGCCAATGGTAAATGTAAGGACGTTCGAGTCCAGAATATATGGTACGCGTTTTATCCGTGGATAACGCATAGACTAATTAATATAATACGGTGTGTGTAGATTAAGGTTAACGGGTTCAAGTATGGCAGACTATGATGGCGTGAGCAGCCAAATTAAATATGAGAAACTAGCCAGAGATTTAATAAATAATAAGGCTCCTAAGAGAGAAGCTAAAGGTATGGTAACCTATTGAAATACGTTCACTGCGTAATTATTCTAAAGAAGCTAACAGTGCTAGATATTACAACTCTGAAGAGTTAATGAGCTAAAGTAACGGTTAACCTAACCGTGTGGAGGTCAAACAGTTGAGGCTAATGTACATTGTGTTCGCCACTGCCTACGTGATATGTGAACCTTATGTTTTCGTCGTCAATTATCAAACGATGTTGTATGCATGGATAATAAATGCAAAAGTCGTCATTCAGGCATTCCTGTCGATTGCTTGTGAGTTACAGAAGTTGGTGCTGCATACTGTTAAGAACAGAACTGGTGTAAGGGACGTAAATCTGAGTATATTAGTAGTCAAGATAGATTCTGAGTTGGAGCACTTGTTTGCTTGTTGGCTATTGAATTGGTTTGAAAATATCTCGTGGTAGTTTCGAGAGATAGATTACAGAAGGCGTGGGAAAACGCTGATCAGCTCAAGTGTGAGATATATTTATTCTGTAATGTTTTGAGCCGGGTTGAGAATAGCTCGCGGCTAGCCCGCAGATGATTGAGTGACTGAGTTGTGTTGACCGTGAGGAAGTCTCGTGACTGCTTTGGAGCGGAACGAGTGTGTTATCTGGAGAGAGTGTTCTGGGCGTTTTGACCGGGTAGGGTCAAGACTGTGTTTTTGGGAAGTGTAATGCCTGTACAGTGCTGAAGTTAATATGTCTGCAGTTTGAATTATTTCCTGTGAGAGGATAGTAGCTGAAGATTTTGTGTAGGCCATTTTGATAACTGCAGTGTGCAGTCCTTAAAGGCCATTATTTCCTGTGAGAGGATAGTAGCTGAAGATTTTGTGTAGGCCATTTTGATAACTGCAGTGTGCAGTCCTTAAAGGCCATTATTTCCTGTGAGAGGATAGTAGCTGAAGATTTTGTGTAGGCCATTTTGATAACTGCAGTGTGCAGTCCTTAAAGGCCATTATTTCCTGTGTGAGGATTATTGATGAATATATAAAGGCCATTATCTCCTGTGAGGGGTGTGGTGAAGTGGGATGTTATAAATACTTATAGGGAACTTAGTGTACTGACTGAGATCAGCTGTGAAGGTATCTATATCTATTAAGAGTAGTGTATTATAGATAACCTTACTTGCTACCACATATCTATATATCTCAGTCAGAATTATTCTGGAATAGTGTGATGCTACGTTATGTGTCTAGGGTATGTGTATGATGAAGTGTAAGTCACAACAACAGACAGATAAACAATTTAATTTAATCCACTACTCTTGACAACACTGTGACACTCACATACATATAACACTCTACAAAGATATCTTAAAAGAGTCACTGATAAACTTTCAAATAACAATATGTATTCATTACTGGCATGAATGAATATGTGTCCTGATTCAACTACAAGGGAACCAGGAATCACAATCAATTTAAATTACAAGTTATGTACAGAATGTATTTAATATGAATATTGTAGTGACATATATTATTACAAATGTTCTATGTGTGTCAGTTGTGTAGTAGTAAAATGAGGTAATACTGGTTTTGTTTTGTTCAAGCTCTGTTGGTATTTGTCATCATGACTTCAATAGTTTGTCTTTAGGGACTAGTATTGGAGATGTTCACAGTTCCTGATTTTAAGACAAGTAAATTCCCCTCTTAATGTTAATTTTACAAAGTCAGTTCAAGATGAGGGGACATAATGTTGAGCTCAGCTGGCCAAGTTAGCTTATCTGGCGTGATGGCGGCAGGAAAGGACTCCTCTGCTCGAATTCTCCTCTGGGCTCTGGAGACACCTCACTGATAGCTAAAAGGACCAAGGAGTATGCTGTCCGACACTGGATTCAGCAAAGCTCTGACCAGGTGCTGCTCAGTACCATCAAGACCACTGTCCCTGAAATCAAGAAGGATGTACCTTCTACTTCATAACTAACTTAAACTCTCTTGTTACATTGATCACAACACAGCACAAACATTGAGTTCAGAGCATTAGGCCAACTGTCAGCTTCATTTGAAATACTTTATTCCAGTATTACCCTTCTTAATGGTTACTACGCCTCTGCACTTCCAGCATTATTTCTTTCTAGTCAATCATCCAGGTGTCAGTGTACTGTTTGGCCATTCCATGCCGTTTTACTTCTCTCCGACACCCTCTGTTCAGGCTGGAGCATTACAGGCTTTACCTCACGTTGGCCACTGAACTACACATATATATACAGGCATAAATCAACAATTCACATTCAATTTTCATTAAAAGATATTGAATGGTTCAAGCTTACCACAATTCATACGAATAAACACAGATACGTTGATTAGCAATGAATTCTGGCACAAACTGGCACAAATTCCCATCTGCTTATCTTCCAGGCTTTTATTTAGCAAAATATATGCTGGCTTCAACGCACTGATGCTTTATCAAGCTATTTTAAACAAGTGGTTTCGAACTAACGCTCCCAAGTGTGTATATCAGCGAGTCTGACCAATGAGCCCCGTTTCGACAAGTGTTTGAAAAAATGTTACCTTTCCCCGTTTCCCCTAACAACCAAGATAGTATTTATAGCCCGACCAATCGTGGTTAGGCTTTCATTTGTTGCGCTCCAATCAATTTGGAGTTTACATGGTAGGTTATTTCTGTAACGTAAATTTTTTTCAAACACGTTAAAAAAAAATCTTATGAGCAGAAATGATTTTATGCTGTCAGGCACCCCCAATATTTTATTTTGGGTATAATTTATTAATTCCTGGACTATTTGCGTAACGTTTTACATATTATTTGTCAGCAAGCCCTAAGGAACCCAAAAATACAAATTTAAAGGAGCTACGTGGCTGCATTCAAAATATGCAATTTCTTCTACCTCCTGTTTCGAAGATGTGCTGTCTGGGTACTGTTATGTTCTCAACCGTAAACCCATCTAATGTTATCTTTTCTAATAAGAGTTTTTTATGATTTATAAACCTAACTCTGGGAAAGGGTAGTGTATTTTATCACTGTCCGTCTGAAAAAAAATTAGTGCATGTAGACTTACACGCGTGATGCATGCGTTCCTGATTTCCAGCCCTCCCCTCTCTCTTTATCCTTTTGTCCATCTGTTCGTTCGTTTTGGTAACGCAGTATAATTAATGTTAGGATTAATTTAGGTCATTACGCAGTACGTCTCAATGTTTTTCTTAGAAATGCAGCACACGTTTCATTGAAGAAGGCGGGTAATAATACAGTAAGCTTTTATATCAACGTGAAAGCGTTACAATTTGCAGACGAAGCAGAAAACAAGGGGGATTTCGAGTACATTCTTTGTGACAGCACTGTTATTTTACCATTGCTCTTCTCTTTATTAATTTTATTTGTTAGGCTTCATATTTACCTAATAATTTATATATGTGGATTAGAATATTTCATGACACCTCCCCTCTTAAAACAGACATTATATGTCAGTCCTTTATTCTATATACACATAGAGAAATTTATTATTATTTCTGGGGTTTACGGTGATTCTCATCACACGGATGGCGGCTTAAAAAATCAGCTCCCAAATTGGTTTTTCCAGATATATACTCAATGCTAAAATTATATGGAGCCAGAAGCAAAGACCATCGGAGTAACCTAGAGTTCTCATGCTTAGCCTGTGCTAAAAACGATAAAGGTTTGTGATCTGTTTGCAACTTAAATGCCTTCCCATATAGATAAATATTGAATTTCTTTATTGCCCATATTACTGCAAGACATTCTTTTTCGCTAGTTGAGTAGTTGATTTCAGCTTTATTCAACTTTCTGCTAGCATATGCCACTGGGCTTAATTCCCCATCCAATGCATCTGATTTCTGTAGTAGAGTTGCACCTAGCCCAATATTACTTGCATCCGTCCTTACTATGAATTCTTGACTTAAGTCAGGTAATTTCAAAATGGGTTTACTTGTGAGCTTTTCCTTCAATTCTTGGTAAGTCATTTCACATTGTGGTGTCCATGTAATGCGATCTGGATGTCCTTTACGTGTCAATTCAGTTAACGGTGCACATATGGAATTAAAGTTTTTGATATACTTCTGGTAGAAACCACATAATGAGACAAAGGATCTCACGTCCTTCTTGGTTTGTGGTCTCGGGGCTTTCTGTAGTTTCTCTAAGTTCTTTGGGTCAGGGGTCATGTTTCCCTGATAAACTGTGTGTCCCAAAAATTCCAATTCTTTACATCCAACGCAACATTTGGTTGGTCGGGCTGTTAAATTTGCCTCCCCAAGTCGAGTAAACAGCATGTTCAGAGAGTCAATGTGTTCCTCAAATGTTTCTGTTGCTATAAGGATATCATCCATAAAATTTGTTATACAGGGATTATTCAGAGGATCCAATAATTTTCTCATCATTCTAGAGAAGACACTAGGCGCATTCTTCAATCCAAATGGCAATCTATTAAACTCATAGTGTCCTTCTGAGGTACTAAAAGCTAGGTATGGTCTAACCTCAGGCTTTACTGGAATCTGATAGTATCCTTTACTCAGATCCACTTTTGAGAAATATTTAGCTTTATTTAGTCTGGCAAACAGCTGATTTGTATCCGGCAACGGATCCACCTGTCCTTCTGTAATAGCATTCAGTCTCCTGTAATCTATACAGAGTCTATGTTCTCCAGAGGGCTTCCTTAAGAGTACCACCCCGGAACTATACGAAGACTCACTGTGCGAAATAATTCCTTCCTTCAACAGATAGTCTATCTCTTCCTTCAAAGCTTTTTCCTTAGCAAACGGAATCGAATATGGTTTCATACAGACAGGTGTGGAGTCTATGAGTTTCATATCATATTCCAATAGGTTTGTATGCCCTGGTCGGTCTGTTAACACCTCTGCATGATTATTTAGAACCTGTTGCACTCTCTCTTTCTGAGTTTTCGTTAAATGTGTACTGATTTTCACCTGTGCTGCTGTCTCACAGGGGTGTAATGGATATTCAAATGATGAAAGTGGTTCCTTTTTCATCTCCATGGCGATGGACAAGGTCAACAAGTGTGTCTCTTCCTGATGTTCTCTTTCCAAATATTTCTTCAGGAGATTCACATGATAGATTTTTTCTTTCCCCTTCTTATCTATCTTATAATTTGTTCTAGACACCTTCTCTAGAACTGTATATGGACCCTGCCATCCAATTTGTAACTTATTCTGACTCCCGGGCAAAAGAAGCAGTACTTTCTCTCCCACAGCCAAATTTCTGTCTTTCGCCTTCCTGTTATAATAGGCAGCATGTTTCTTCCTGGCTTGTTTCAAATTTTCATTGGCAAGTTTCCAGCCAGTTTTTAACCGAGTGGTCAGCTCATTCACATACTGGTATGAAGATGTAATGTTTTCCTCTGCCTTTTCATCAGTCCACGTTCTTAACATAGCTACATGTGGACCTTTAATTGTGTGGACCTATTTGTCCATGCACCGGTATGGTCTCTTCCACTCGAAGCTTTATAGTGATGATTTTTCCTCCCAGAATTATCATTCACAAAACGACCGCTACCAATTTTTCTTTTGGGGCTGTCTCCCCTCTTAAAATTCTTGATGAGAGATTTCCTCCCTACATCCTCTTCCTCCAGTTTGTTTAAGTCCGATTGAGGGATTTTCGGCTTATCCTGGGGTAAGACATCCTTTTGCACTCTCCGCATAGTGGCCATTGTAAAACAGTTAAGTGAAGCTTGTCCGTGAAAAGGGGCTTCCCATTCCATTTGGTCCACTTTATCAAATCTATATTTCTTTTTATTATCAGGCCTAATTTTGCCCCGGGGCGTGTCCAGGTCCTGATCCATGTTCCCACTTGTGGGTGTTCCCTCATGTGCTATGCTACACCTTTCTACAAAATTCTCAATGTCCCATCTTGCTTTGGGCCAATAATAATTGTGAGCCACCTTTTGAATGATGGTACCTATCTTCTCATGGTCCCCATCTGGTTTCACATGTAGGCTCCTTATTAAGTCTGCCCTATATCTTTTTGGAAGAACCAGCTGTCCGTGACCTTTGGATCTAGCTCCAGTCTTCCTATACATCAACTTGTTTTTCATGTAAAAATCTCCCTTGCCTGGAGTTGTATGACAAGTTGACAATTTTCTGAAACAAGGCTTGAGTGTTTTATCCCCAGCCTGTGCCTTCCTCATCTCTTCTGGAGTGGTATCCAACATAATATCCTCCTCCTGTCTTGAGGTCGACCTGACCTGAAGGGTTGCCATATACACAGGTTTCCTTCTGCAACGGTCAGTGTCATGATTGTCCATCTGACAATTTTTACACCACCTTTTTCCTTGGTTGAAAGATTCTCTTTCATCATATTTCCTTTCATCGAATTGTGGGAATTTATTTTTATGTTCATACCGTGGCCTATCAAATTGGTGCTTACCTTTATTTTGATCCCTAGGATCAAATTTATTAAAGTTCTGTGGTGCCCTAAAGTTATCCACCTGTTTCTTTTTATTACCTGTTACTTCTGCTTGAGCTGCTTGATACCTTTCAGCAACATTTAGCAACTCACCCAGCCTCTCTGCACCTTGTTCCATGAGAAACTTTCTCAGGTCTGGAGCCATGGACTCTCTTAGTTGCTCTATAAGGACCATTTCCTTAAGATCTTGGGTTTTCCCCAGAGAAGTCCATTTCTCCAAGTATGTCTCGATTCGTGCAGAGAACTGGTGATAGGTTTCACCTGACAGTAGTTTAGCATTCCTAAATTTTTTCCTGTAAAACTCTGCATTCTTTTCATACCTTAACAAAAGAGCCTGCTTTAGCATGTCATAATTTTCCTGATCACCTCTGCTCATTTTTGCAAAAACTTCATAAGCTGCCCCACGAAGTCCCTGAGATAACTTTAAGCTCCACCTTTCTCTCTCTAACCCATACGTGGTAGCTAATAGTTCATACCTATTTATATAGCTCTCAATATCATCGTCTTTCTCAACAAAATGATCTAAATGAAAGTTCATAGCTGAGGTTGAGGCTCCTTGAGTAACTGTAGCATCAGAGGCAAAGGGACTGGCACCATTTTCAGGAGCATGGCCTTGAAACTCAAACTCCCTTAGTCGTAACTCATGTTCCCTTTGTAATCTTTTCTCCTCCTTTTCTGCTTCCCTCTCTGCAGTCAATCTTCTTTCTTCTGCAGCTAATTTCTTCTCTTCTCTTTCTGCAGCTAATTTCTTCTCTTCTCTTTCTGCAGCTAATTTCTTCTCTTCTCTTTCTGCTTCCAATTTCTTAGCCTCAGCCTCAATCTGCAACCTCTTAGTCTCAGCCTCAGCCTCAAACTGTAACTTCTTAATTTCCCTTTCAGCCTCTAACCTTCTTTCGGCTTCAAACCTTCTTTCTTCGCGTTCAATAAATTTGTCACATTCCGTCGTGACATAGGCAACCATAACTTGCCCATCTAATCCTAACTCTTTTGCCGTCTGAACCGCAGCAGATCGAAATTTGGCCAGGTCCGCCATTGTCTATCAGGTAACTTTATATAATGTCTAACCAACAATTCAATTTCTAACTATATATCTAATGGACAACACAGGCACCGTGAGCTCAACCTTATTTAATTCCACCCAAGGATACCTTTTAATTCTTATATTCCCTGAAGTGAATTATCCCCAATATTTTTAATAGTTAAAGATTCAAAATCCCAAGAGCGAGACCCCAATATATGTGGTGAAGTGGGATGTTATAAATACTTATAGGGAACTTAGTGTACTGACTGAGATCAGCTGTGAAGGTATCTATATCTATTAAGAGTAGTGTATTATAGATAACCTTACTTGCTACCACATATCTATATATCTCAGTCAGAATTATTCTGGAATAGTGTGATGCTACGTTATGTGTCTAGGGTATGTGTATGATGAAGTGTAAGTCACAACAACAGACAGATAAACAATTTAATTTAATCCACTACTCTTGACAACACTGTGACACTCACATACATATAACACTCTACAAAGATATCTTAAAAGAGTCACTGATAAACTTTCAAATAACAATATGTATTCATTACTGGCATGAATGAATATGTGTCCTGATTCAACTACAAGGGAACCAGGAATCACAATCAATTTAAATTACAAGTTATGTACAGAATGTATTTAATATGAATATTGTAGTGACATATATTATTACAAATGTTCTATGTGTGTCAGTTGTGTAGTAGTAAAATGAGGTAATACTGGTTTTGTTTTGTTCAAGCTCTGTTGGTATTTGTCATCATGACTTCAATAGTTTGTCTTTAGGGACTAGTATTGGAGATGTTCACAGTTCCTGATTTTAAGACAAGTAAATTCCCCTCTTAATGTTAATTTTACAAAGTCAGTTCAAGATGAGGGGACATAATGTTGAGCTCAGCTGGCCAAGTTAGCTTATCTGGCGTGATGGCGGCAGGAAAGGACTCCTCTGCTCGAATTCTCCTCTGGGCTCTGGAGACACCTCACTGATAGCTAAAAGGACCAAGGAGTATGCTGTCCGACACTGGATTCAGCAAAGCTCTGACCAGGTGCTGCTCAGTACCATCAAGACCACTGTCCCTGAAATCAAGAAGGATGTACCTTCTACTTCATAACTAACTTAAACTCTCTTGTTACATTGATCACAACACAGCACAAACATTGAGTTCAGAGCATTAGGCCAACTGTCAGCTTCATTTGAAATACTTTATTCCAGTATTACCCTTCTTAATGGTTACTACGCCTCTGCACTTCCAGCATTATTTCTTTCTAGTCAATCATCCAGGTGTCAGTGTACTGTTTGGCCATTCCATGCCGTTTTACTTCTCTCCGACACCCTCTGTTCAGGCTGGAGCATTACAGGCTTTACCTCACGTTGGCCACTGAACTACATATATATATACAGGCATAAATCAACAATTCACATTCAATTTTCATTAAAAGATATTGAATGGTTCAAGCTTACCACAATTCATACGAATAAACACAGATACGTTGATTAGCAATGAATTCTGGCACAAACTGGCACAAATTCCCATCTGCTTATCTTCCAGGCTTTTATTTAGCAAAATATATGCTGGCTTCAACGCACTGATGCTTTATCAAGCTATTTTAAACAAGTGGTTTCGAACTAACGCTCCCAAGTGTGTATATCAGCGAGTCTGACCAATGAGCCCCGTTTCGACAAGTGTTTGAAAAAATGTTACCTTTCCCCGTTTCCCTAACAACCAAGATAGTATTTATAGCCCGACCAATCGTGGTTAGGCTTTCATTTGTTGCGCTCCAATCAATTTGGAGTTTACATGGTAGGCTATTTCTGTAACGTAAATTTTTTTCAAACACGTTAAAAAAAAATCTTATGAGCAGAAAGGATTTTATGCTGTCAGGCACCCCCAATATTTTATTTTGGGTATAATTTATTAATTCCTGGACTATTTGCGTAACGTTTTACATATTATTTGTCAGCAAGCCCTAAGGAACCCAAAAATACAATTTTAAAGGAGCTACGTGGCTGCATTCAAAATATGCAATTTCTTCTACCTCCTGTTTCGAAGATGTGCTGTCTGGGTACTGTTATGTTCTCAACCGTAAACCCATCTAATGTTATCTTTTCTAATAAGAGTTTTTTATGATTTATAAACCTAACTCTGGGAAAGGGTAGTGTATTTTATCACTGTCCGTCTGAAAAAAAATTAGTGCATGTAGACTTACACGCGTGATGCATGCGTTCCTGATTTCCAGCCCTCCCCTCTCTCTTTATCCTTTTGTCCATCTGTTCGTTCGTTTTGGTAACGCAGTATAATTAATGTTAGGATTAATTTAGGTCATTACGCAGTACGTCTCAATGTTTTTCTTAGAAATGCAGCACACGTTTCATTGAAGAAGGCGGGTAATAATACAGTAAGCTTTTATATCAACGTGAAAGCGTTACAATTTGCAGACGAAGCAGAAAACAAGGGGGATTTCGAGTACATTCTTTGTGACAGCACTGTTATTTTACCATTGCTCTTCTCTTTATTAATTTTATTTGTTAGGCTTCATATTTACCTAATAATTTATATATGTGGATTAGAATATTTCATGACAAGGGGATCGTTATTGATAGCGCTGATGATGAGAATTATTGATGAATATATAAAGGCCATTATCTCCTGTGAGAGGATTGCTATTGATGATACTTTAAAGCGCTGATGAATATATATATAGGCCCTTATTTCCTGTGAGAGGATAGTTGTTGATGAAGATATAAAGGCCATTATCTCCTGTGAGAGGATTGTTATTGATGATACTTTAACGCGCTGATGAATTATATAAAGGCCATTGTTTCCTGTGAGAGGATAGTTGTTGAGGAAGAGATAGTGCTGAATTATTGATGATACTTGATAGCGCTGATCTCATAGTAACTGCCGAGTGCGCAGTTCTTATGTGTTAAGATATATTTCGTGTTATGCTGTGAACTGTATCCTGACTATGTGCATTTTATATCAATGTGTTGTGACGTGAATAAACCAGTATTAAATGTCACCAGTCGTTTACAACCATCCATGACTCTTGTGTACGTACCTGTGGTGTAAACGACTAAACCAACACACGCACTCAATATTCTAGACGTGACAGTAGTAACACATATTTATTACTAGCCTATGTGGCGATGATGTAGACTTGAACACACATGCCTTCGAAACATAACCCTATTCTTATCAAGTGGTGGATTACAATCAAGCAGGATCTACTGCTATATTGCAAGACTGATTATACCTACTTAACATACTAAGGAATAGCTCTGTGTGGGCGTGGCCTGTAATACAGAATCCTTTAGCCACGTATCTCTATATTTAGCCTGTGTGGCGTATGTGTATGTATCAACAATAGACGCCTTATAAGGATGACAACAAACTTATCGGTATCCAAACCTACGGTATCACATACTTAAGCACTTCTGTTCTTCGTTCAAGAGTTCTGATCGACCATGTTGGGTTGATTACACACACACCGAAGAGATATCAAGAAACTTAGACGACAGACTAATGGGCAAACATATAATAAGAACCAATATGCTTGAATATCCGGAATCCAATATTATTGCAGAAACCCACAGTTACGGCAATATACTAACTTTACTGCAGTAAAACGACAGTCCAGTCAGAAGAGAAAGTCAAAGCAAGAGTAATATGCCCACATAGAAAATAAAGCCCGTAACATATATTTGCAGTAAACCGACAGTCCAGTCAGAGGAGAAAGTCAAAGCAAGAGTAATATGCCCACATAGAAAATAAAGCCCGTAACATATATTTGCAGTAAAACGACAGTCCAGTCAGAATAGAAAGTCAAAGCAAGAGTAATATGCCCACATAGAAAATAAAGCCCGTAACATATATTTGCAGTAAAACGACAGTCCAGTCAGAAGAGAAAGTCAAAGCAAGAGTAATATGCCCACATAGAAAATAAAGCCCGTAACAATGGGCCAAATGAGGACGAGAGAGCAGAGGTCAAGGAGGAATTCTTCGAGCTGCTTCAAAGGACAGTGGATGACTGCCTAGATGAAATTATCATGCTCGGAGATGTCAATGCCAGAGTTGGAAATGACCATGCTAGATGGGGTGGAGATCTAAAGATTTTGAGAAGATACTCTTAATGACAATGGAAAGCGACTCCTTAGATTCTGCAGTGAGCAGAATCTGATCATTACAAACACAAAGTTCCCCCATAAGCGCATACATGCATACACTAGATGTGAACCAACAAAGAATGAGAAGTCAGTGATCGACTATGCCATAGTTAGGAGGAGCTCATTCAAATATGTCAGGGATGCTAGAGTCTGGTAGGGGCCAGAGATTGGAAGGGATCCCTACCTGCTTACAATCAAAAGAACATCTGAAAGAGTTGTTAGCCTAGGAACTGCCCAACATCACGTAAGAAACCAAGTAAACGAACGGGAGAAATGAGCATTAAGACCAGATAGCAGAGGCTTATTGCTACAGCGGTGAGAAACACAGAAGAACAACCTGATGACTTGGAAACCCTCTGGCTTAAATTCAAGGACATCATAAAGATAGCTGCTGCAGAAGCATGTGGTGAAGTTCAACTTGGGAACAAGAGAAAGAGGACACCTTGGTAGACAGAGGAAGTCAAAGAGAAAATAAGAGAGAAGAAAATGGCATGGAAATAATACTTTGGAGCTAAAAACACAGCAGGACAAATAGAGAAATATAGAGAATATGTTACACTCAGAACAGAAGCAAAGAACACGGTGCTAGCAGCAAAACAGAAGTTGTGGGAAGAATTTGGAGAAAAGCTAGAAAAAGATGCGCAAGAAAACGATAAATTATTCTATAAGACCCTAAAGAACACGAGGAAGGAAAACAATGTCCTCTCAAATTTATAAAGGACAAGCAAGGCAAATTGCTTACTGCTCCAAAGTAATGGAAAGATGGAAAGAATATTTCTCAGAACTCCTTGATGGTGAGCAAAGTCAAGCATCAGAAATGATAACCACTAGCACAGAAGAGAAAACCAATGGTGGTGAAGATGATATAAAGATGGAAGAACTGAAGGCAGCACTGGAGAAAATCAAGATGGGCAAAGCAGCAGGGCATGATGGTATAACACCAGAAATGATTAAGTACATGGAAGCATCAGGCGACCTATTACTCTTAAGTGTCCTACAGGCAGCGTGGTGCAACAAGACCATACCAAAGGATTGGGAGATTGCCATCATAACACCGATTTTCAAAAAGGGTGACAATCGACAATGTGGACACCATAGAGGCATATCCCTTCTCAGTGTCCCTGGTAAAATCTATTCTAGAATCCTAGACTTCGACGCCTTGCTGAGACACAATTGGATGAGGTCCAGTGCGGACTCCGAGCAAACCGAAATACTCAAGACCTAATCTTCACACTCAGACAGCTGAGTGAAAAGGCCCTTGAGTATAAGAGTGAGATCCATCTTTGTTTCATAGATCTGGAAAAGGCATTTGACAGGGTCCCCTGGAGCAAACTTTGGGACTGTTTGGCAAGGAAGAACATTCCAGCACCTCCGATTCATGCTATACAAAGCTTCTACAAGTCTTGCAGAAATTATGTGAGGACAACAAACCATAAGTCAGAAGAGTTCAGGACCACCATGGTGTAAGACAAGGTGATATCCTGTCACGTTATCTTTTCATACTCCTCATGGACGATGTCATCAAGGCATGTAAGGAAAGAACAAGAAAGTATTCAGTGGGGTACTGGAAGATGAGACAGGTCTGTATTTCAGAGTTGGCATTTGCTGATGATGTTGCCCTGATTGCTAAATCAGAGGCACATCTCCAATCCAACCTGCAAGTCTGGAAGGAAGAGCTGGAGAAGAGAGGAATGGTCATAAGCAGCTCTAAAACAAAATCCATGGTGATATCACGAGAAGAAAGAAGACATCAGATTAAGCTGGGAGAACAGGTCCTGGAGCAGGACGACCACTTTAAATACCTTGGAGCTATTATAGACCGAAAGGGAGGCATCAAAGAAGAGTTGGGCACTCAAAAGCAGCAGCTGGGAGACTTTTTTTCAGGCCATAAATCGAGGATTCCTCAGCAAAAGAGAGAGGTTGGTAAGAAAACGAAGACGGCTGTATACAGAGTAACAAGAAGAGACATGGCCCGCAACCAGACGATATGTCAAGGCCTAAAATCCCACCCCCTGCAGACCCAAGTAGAACAGTCCCAACTAAGATGGTTTGGCCATGTCTGCAGAATGGGAGAAGATCGGCTACCACGACAAGCATGGGAAACAAAGAGACAGGGATCCAGACCCCCAGGACGACCCATAGGCCGCTGGAAGGACAACATTAGACAATCTTTGAAGGACCGAGGACTAGAATGGAACCAGGCCCGGAGGAAGACAGCCGATAGGATAGTCTGACGCTCTCTATTCCAAACCTCTACACCTCACGGTAGAAGGGGAACGACTAAGTAAGTGGAGAAGCACGCGACTTTCTGTTTGACTTAGCAAAGAAAATCCTTAAATACGGCCCTGTTTGCTGGCTTTAGTTGGAGTTCTTTAACTTTTTAAGGCATAATACTCTAAAATATAGTTATATCCCCATGTCTGTTTTGTTCTGTATATTAAAATGTAATTTGTTATCCCTTATTTTTGTGTCTTGTATCGTTTGTAATATTTTGTTTGCCATCCCTGTGTCTCTTGTCTGTTATTACGTTAGTAACAGAATGTGTCCTAAACTGTCTCGTGCTATTATTGTTGTACTCAGCAACATTGAAATCCTGCGTATTGTTACTTTAACCTACTTGTAACAATTTTACTGTAGCACCATTTTATTTGAGCTGGAGAAGAGAGGGATGGTCATAAGCAGCTCTAAAACAAAATCCATGGTGATATCACGAGAAGAAAGAAGACATCAGATTAAGCTGAGAGAACAGGTCCTGGAGCAGGTAGACCACTTTAAATACCTCGGAGCTATTATTGACCGAAAGGGAGGCATCAAAGAAGAGTTGGCCACTCGAAAAGCAGCAGCTAGGAGACTTTTTCAGGCCATAAATCGAGGATTCCTCAGCAAGAGAGAGGTTGGTAAGAAAACGAAGATGGCTGTATACCGCTCCACCTATGTCCCAGTCTTGACATATGGATGCGAGTCATGGGCAATGGCTACAACCCACAAAAGCCAGATCCAAACCTCAGAAATGAGGTATCTGAGGAAGGTGGTTGAAGTAACAAGAAGAGACATGGTACGCAACCAGACGATACGTCAAGGCCTTAAATCCCACCCCCTGCAAACCCAAGTAGAACAGTGCCAACTAAGATGGTGTAACTGCTCTTTCCTGGAGCACATCTATAAATGTACACGCGAATGTCGAATGAATGATTGGTATGATAAAAACATCCATGAACTGGACTCGTAACTGGGCACTTCGAACCGTGCCAATGCAGACATGGGAGAACTCGTTACGTTTACTGGCATCATAATTTATTTAGGACGAAATACGTTGACGACAACAGATTACAGTACTTCAACATGGATTCCACAGAGCAAACATACATGTAGCATGTATAGGCATGGTATAGGCATCATATTAAATTCCTCACATAAGATAAGGGTTTGACCTTGCGTCAATGTCATGACCGTTAGGACTATCCAAACTATTAATCTTGGAATGAATATATTAACTCTGTCCTGTAATTCTGGTCGGGTACTTAAGTGGCTTGGTACCTCTGACATGGCAGATCCATGCATACTTGCATATAAAATAAACAACGAAGGTTATGTCCTAATACTTGGTTAACCTCTCTTCGTCGCCGTGACTCGTGCGACGGCAATCCACATATTACAAATCGATAAGCCGTAACGATGAAGCCATGAATTCTATACAATATTAAAATGCTTTCGGTGAAAGTCCCCGTTGATCCATTATAGCACCCCTGTTTGCAGAAAGGTGCTAGCTAGATACCAACAGAGGATGGTGACACGAAAGTTCAAAAAAGATCAATTCACTTCTTATCAAAACTGGTTCGGACTAACGTGTAGAGTAAGCCGACAATGGCTTCTACCAAGGAGTCATTGTTCCAGAAGAATTCTTACCCCAACACACTGGGTATATATATAAATAGGCAAACAGACTCAATGTCTGGCATGAGATGCTGGCTTCCTCTTTTAACCTCTGACGTCATCTGGCTTGTTCGGTAACAAGCGCGCCCGCAGATACCCATACACAAAATTGTGCATTTACGTGCGCGATAAATGAACTATACATAAAATAACACCCACCTAATTTGGTGCGTACTCACTTAACAAAAATAGAACCTGATGACTACTTAAGAATGTTAAGGACTAATAAAGGAGGCAACAGATGGTTTGGCCATGTCTGCAGAATGGGAGAAGATCGGCTACCACGACAAGCATGGGAAACAAAGAGCCAAGGATCCAGACCCCCAGGACGACCCAGAGTTCGCTGGGAGGACACATTAGACAATCTTTGAAGGACCGAGGACTAGAATTGAATCAGGCCAGGAGGAAGACAGCCGATAGGATAGTATGGCGCTCTCTCTTCCAAACCTCTACACCTCACGGTAGAAGGGGAACGCAAAGATAAACATGTAAGGATAAAAACATAATGCGTAGGCTGCTGATAGTACTTGATCGCCCAGACCGCGGGTCATCACCCTCCATAAAAATTGACTTGCTAGACAGGAGGGGAACGGCGGATAAAAAGGAAAAAATATGACTGGAAAGATTGCGTGAGACTAGAAAGGCTAAGGAGACGCAATTGGGGGGGGAAACGGAGAAAAGTCACGTTCCCAAGTTGACATAAAGTAAGGAACTCGACAGAAGGGACCTTGGATATGTTACGCCACAGTCATTTATTGGTCGCTTTTGCGATACCAAGCCTTTGATTTGAATTCAGCGGCAGAACACAGATGTTTGGAATATTACAAAAATTAAAAAGTAACTTTTTCGTAATATTAATGTTAGGACTATAAAAAATTAGCTGGCCGGATGGCCCATTCTGAGCAGTGCACTAATATGTTCTTAATTTTACAGACGGATAGATAATATTGAAGATAATGACAAAAGACAGTGTTGTTCACATCAACGACAGACTGTATGGAATAAAAAGTGTCGCTATTTGCACAAAAAAACACGACCTTGAGAAGCAGGTGTTCAAATCAACTTAGTAGGGAAGCGAAGGGACATTGGTGGGAGCTGTGTCTAAATATAACTTTTAACGACAAAATTTTGGAGGGGAGAGAAAGGTTGGTTCAAAAATCAAGTACATTTTTTTGTAAAAAACGCAAGTAGAGACGGACAGACTAACAGATAAAAATCCATACTTGACTGAAGCATGACTGAAATGACTTTAGTGTAGGAAATTTGAAATTCAAATAAACCTAGGCAGTGATTGGCCACAGACAATCATTTTATCGGCGCTCAGACGCGAAAGTGGGGCCATTCCTCAATAGTTGTTCGATGATAGACACAGTATTTTAAAGTGTGGTGATTTCCAAATGAAAGAAAGTGAAATAAGTTCAGGGACGCCATACTATAGCCAGCAGCTCAGCTGAGTTTTGCTAGCATTTCTGTGTTCTTTATTCATAATCTGGTAAGATTGAAATTATTTCTTTGCATATTTTGAATATTGTTTAATGTTCGAGTGATTTGATACTGCCATATCGAAATCTAGCCTTACAAACAAGTAGGGATTTGCTCTAGACCCCCCGCCCAAGTCAGGGTCTAGGGACCAACAATATACATAAACTCCAGCAAGGGTTAGGAAAGACAGATCAAGTGTTGAGAATAATGAAACATATTACCTATCCACTTTTAGGGAAGGAAACTAATAAATATTTTTCAGAATCTATAGTCTGGGAGGACCTATCTGATGTAAAACCACCATGGTAAATGTGCTGTTTGGTCAGAGAGATCTGACCTGTCTGTATGATGTGGTTGTTGTGTCAGTGTTGTGTCCAGACGTGGGTAGAGAATAGAATTTTGACACATAGCCAATACTTTGATTGCAGAGCTGTGAGTTTCAGCTGTCAACAAGGCGGTGTCCATTCAGTTGGTGATTTTACTCGAGTGTATCTGTGCAGTACGTTGTGACAGAGACCACTATTATTGCCCGCCAGCACGGAGAGGTGGGACCACCAGATTTCAGCACCAGAGCTACACATGCAAGATGAGTGAGCCTCTGGTCTGCTGGAAGTTCACCAACGCCTTTTAGTTGCTAATACCCCATAAAATTCCTGCAATTTACTGGACACTGTGTAGTCAATATAGACAGGTGTGATGAGGCCACCCCAACAGCACAAGCATTAACTATCCTCCCAAGTAGATGACTACTAGAACATTTTAATAAAACTAACTAGTCTAGTACTTATATATGTACACTCTTGCATTTATTATGTAACATTCCATGCATTTCTTTCATAATTTTAAATCCTTTTTAAAAAAAAGTTCTGGTCAACATAAAAGTTGATCCAGAACTAAATAAATGTAATAGCATTCTATCAAAAATTTTACACACGTGAGTTAGTTCAGTGTATTTTAACAGTTGGGAATATTATTAGTCTGCTTAAATAGCTGTGGGTGTATCTATAACTATCACACCACGTTACATATCATAACCCTAGACACTTTACGTAGCACATTCATTAAAAAAAAAATTAAGTGTGAGGTCGTAGTGGTAGCAAGAAAGGCCTTCTGACAATTCACAACTACATTTTATCTCAGGAGCCTTCACAGCTGGCCTCATACATTACATTTAGTAATATCACCATCATACAATACCATCAAACCCACTACATACATTGGGGTCTTGTCCAGGGATAATTAGCCCAACAGTAATATTAGGATCTCCTGGTTGGAGAAATAAAATTAGGGAAAAAAATTGTGAAATTCCCTTTAAAATTAAAAGTGTCCCTGCAGATAAAAGTTGGTGAATCTTCACAGCCAGTGAAAATTAATTAGTTAACTGGTTAGTTAGAATTAGTTAGACTATAGTCATAAGAAGTACTTAGTGTATTTACTGGTTAGAGATTTAGCTTGTATATTATTATATTGTCTAAAAAGTATGGCGGAGCTAGCAAAATTCCGATCAGCTGCTGTGCTGACCGCAAAGGAGATGGGAATGGATGGTCAGATTTTAATTCAATATGTAACGGCTGAATGTGATAAATATATTGAAAGGGAAGATAGAAAGGTAGCTGAAGAGAAGAGGTTACAAATTGAGGCTGAGAGAGAAATTAAGAGGCTGCAGATTGAGGCAGAAGAAAAACGACAGCAAAGGGAGGCAGAAGAAAAACGACAGCAAAGGGAGGCAAAAGAAAAAAGGTTGACTGCCGAAAGGGAGGCAGAAGATAGAAGGTTGCAAAGGGAGCACGAATTACGACTAAGGGAGCTGGAATTACAAGGCCCGGCTCCTGAAAATGGTGCAGCCCTTTTGCCTCAGATGCTACGCCCAGTCTGGGAGCCTCAAACTCAGCTATGGGGTTTCATTTAGACCATTTTGTTGAAAAAGACGATGACATAGAGGGGTACCTAGGACGTTTTGAGTTATTAGCTACTACATATGGGTTAGAGAGAGAGAGGTGGAGTTTAAAGCTATCACAGGGATTGAGAGGTACTTCTTATGAAGTATTTGCCAAAATGAACAGGGAAGACCAAGACAATTATGACATGTTAAAGCAGGCTTTGTTATTAAGGTACGAGAAGAATGGTGAATTTTATCGTAAGAAATTTAGAAATGCCAAACTGTTGTCTGGGGAGACATACCACCAATTCTCTGCTAGACTAGAAACCTATTTGGAGAAATGGACGGCTCTGGGGAAGACCCAAGATCTTAAAGAAATGATCATGATTGAGCAATTGAGAGAGTCCATGGCTCCAGACATGAGAAAATTTCTCATGGAACAAGGTGCAGAGAAGTTGGGGGAAATTTTAAATGTTGCTGAGAGGTATCAGGCAGCTCAGGCAGAGGTAAGTGGTGCTAAAAAGAAGCACATAGACAATTTTAAAGCTCCACAGCAATTTAATAAATTTGATAATAGAGAGCAGGGAAATAAAGGTAGGACAAACTTTGAGCGGCCAAGAAATGACTATCGCGACAGAAACTCACAGTTCAATGACCAAAAGTTCAATGAAAGAAAACCGTTGAACCAAGGAAAAAGATGGTGTAAATGGTGCAAGAAGGATAACCATAACACCGAATTTTGTAGAAGGAAACCTTCAAACATTGCTGCAATGAAGTCGGGGACGCGAAGATTAAAGGTTAATCCTAATGGACAACAGGAACCTTATCACCCCCCAGTTTGTGAGGATGTTATTTGTAATGGGGTCACCATAAGGTGCCTTTATGATACAGGTTTGGATTATGATTCAGTTGTGAAGTCTAGCCTAGTGGACCCAAGTCAGTATACCACAGAAACAGTGGAAATACAAGGGGCGACTAAGGACATACCACTCATGACACTTCCCATCGCAAGGATAACGGTGAAAACTCGCTATGTGGAGGGAGAAATCAGAGCAGCAGTGATAGATGAACCAATCTACCCTCTGATATTGGGGTGTAGATACGTCTTCTTGGGGAATCCCGAGAAACCTGTGATCATGGCGACAGTGCAGACCAGGTCACAGAAGAAGGAGGAAGAAGGTGAACCTATAAATGCTCATCCAGAGGAGATGAGGAAGGCGCAGGCTGAGGATAGGACACTCAAGCCCTGTTTTAAAAAATTGCCCAAATGCCACACACCTCCGAGCAAGGGGGAATATTTCATGAAGAACAAACTCTTATACAGGAAGGCCGGAACTGGAACAAATGGTCACAACCAGCTGGTTCTTCCCACTTCATATAGAGATAAAGTGATGGAACTCGGGCATGCGATTCCCTTCAGTGGTCACATGGGGATCAGCGCCACAGGACAGCGTATAGCTTGTCATTACTTCTGGCCAGGGATAACGGAGGATATAAAAAGATATGTCAAATCCTGCCCAGAATGTCAAAGGGTAGCTCCAAAGCACTGGACTGCTCCTGCAACTCTAGGGGAAATGCCCATAGTGGGAACACCTTTTGAGAGGGTTGCAGTGGATATTGTAGGACCTCTCACTCGGACCAAGAGGAGGAACAGTTACATCCTTACTCTGGTGGACACTTGTTCTATGTGGGGAGAGGCGGTAGCCCTGCCATCAATTGATTCAAAACATGTAGCAGAGGCACTACTTACAATATTTACCCGATTAGGATTCCCGCATCAAATCTTGACGGATAATGGTTCTCAGTTCAAGGGGAAACTAACGGAAGAAGTTTTTAAGCTATTTCAAGCCAGACACTTTCATTGTAGTCCGTACCATCCACAAGGGAACGGCCAGGTAGAGAGGTTCAACGGGACTCTCATTTCTATCCTGAGAAAGCTGGCACACGAAAAACCGGATCTGTGGGATCAATTCCTGCCCGCCGCATTGTTTGCGTACCGGGAGGTACCACATAGTTCAACCGGGATGGCTCCCGCAACTCTGCTATTTGGGAGGCCAATAAAAGGTCCATTAGAAGCTTTATTAAGGACCTGGACAGATGAGAAGGCGGAAGAGACTGTTACCTCATCGTATCAATACGTGAACGAACTGACCACTCGTTTGAAAGCTGGATGGAAACTGGCAAATGATAATTTGAAGCAAGCCAGGAAGAAACATGCAGCATATTTTAATAGGAAGGCAAAGGACAGGGAACTGGCAGTCGGAGAGAAGGTGCTGCTTCTACTACCCGGAAGCCAGAATAAATTACAAATTGGTTGGCAAGGTCCATATACGGTTCTAGAGAAGGTGTCTAGAACAAACTATAAAATTGACAAAAAGGGGAAGGAGAAAGTTTATCATGTAAACCTGTTAAAGAAGTATCTGACAGACCACTCCAGGAAAGCACCCCCTTATTGACCTTGGCTATTGCAACCCAGATGCAAAAAGAACCACTCACCTCACATGAATACCCATTACATCCTTGTGAAACCGCAGCACAGGTAAAAGTCAGTAAGCACCTGACTAAAAACCAGAGGGAGAGAGTTCAACAGGTTCTGGAGGAACATACAGATGTATTAACAGATAAACCAGGCCATACAAATTTGCTACAGTATGACATGAAACTGGTAGACTCAAACCCAATCTGTATGAGAGCCTATTCTATTCCGTTCGCGAAGGAGAAGGCATTGAAGGAAGAAATAGAGTATTTGTTGAAGGAGGGGATTATTTCGCACAGTGAATCATCTTTTAGTTCTAGTGTCGTTTTGTTGAGGAAACCGTCTGGGGAACACAGACTGTGCATAGATTACAGGAAACTGAATGCTGTCACAGAAGGACAAGTGGATCCATTACCAGACACAAAAACAGTTATTTGCCAGACTGAACAAGGCAAAATACTTTTCAAAGGTGGATCTTAGTAAAGGCTATTACCAGATCCCAGTGAAGCCTGAAGTGAGACCTTATTTGGCTTTTAGCACTTCGGATGGACATTATGAATTCAATATGCTACCATTCGGACTGAAAAATGCTCCGAGTGTGTTTTCAAGGATGATGCGCAAATTGTTGGATCCCCTGAATAACCCATGTATCACGAATTTCATGGATGATATTCTCGTCGCCACAGAGACATTTGAAGAACACATTGAAGCTCTGGAGATGTTGTTTGATAGACTTCGGGAGGCGAACTTAACTGCTAGGCCAACAAAATGTTGTATTGGATGCAAAGAGTTGGAATTCTTGGGACACACTGTATATCAGGGTAATATGACCCCTGATCCTAAGAACTTGGAAAAACTGCAGAGAGCACCTAGGCCGCAAACAAAAAAGGACGTGCGATCATTTGTGTCGTTATGCGGATTTTATCAGAAATACATCAAGAATTTTAACGCTATTTGTGCTCCTCTGACTGATCTGACTCGCAAGGGACTTCCAGATAAAATTATTTGGACTGCACAATGTGAACTAGCGTTCCAAGAGTTAAAGGAAAAACTCACTAGCAAGCCTATTCTCAAACTGCCTGATTTGACACAGGACTTTGTCTTAAGAACCGATGCAAGTAATGTAGGACTAGGAGGGGCTTTGTTGCAAAGATCATCTTCACCTGATGGGGAACTGAAACCAGTCGCTTATGCAAGCCGTAAATTGAATAAGGCGGAACAAGGATACTCCACAAGCGAAAAAGAATGTTTAGCGTTAATCTGGGCAATAAAGAAGTTTCAAATCTATCTGTATGGTAGGACTTTTGTGGTGGAGACGGACCATCAGCCTCTCGTATTCTTATCTCAGGCTAAGCATGAAAACGCAAGATTGCTGAGGTGGTCTTTATTGCTTCAACCTTATCAGTTCAGTATCCAATATATCCGAGGCAAATTGAATGTCGGTGCAGATTTCCTCAGTCGGCACCCCTGTGATCAAAATTAGAGTAGTGGCAGACGTGAGGAGTAATTTTACCTATGTGTATCGCTGGTTTTGGAACTTGCCATAGGCATGTTTTCAAGTGGGGAGATGTGTAGTGAAATTGACAGAGATACAACGGTAAAATACCTCCAAAGATAACATGTAAGGATAAAAACATAATGCGTAGGCTGCTGATAGTACATGATCGCCCAGACCGCGGGTCATCACCCTCCATAAAAATTGACTTGCTAGACAGGAGGGGAACGGCGGATAAAAAGGAAAAAATATGACTGGAAAGATTGCGTGAGACTAGAAGGCTAAGGAGACGCAATTGGGGGGGAAACGGAGAAAAGTCACGTTTCCCAAGTTGACACAAAGTAAGGAACTCGACAGAAGGGACCTTGGATATGTTACGCCACAGTCATTTATTGGTCGCTTTTGCGATACCAAGCCTTTGATTTGAATTCAGCGGCAGAACACAGATGTTTGGAATATTACAAAAATTAAAAAGTAACTTTTTCGTAATATTAATGTTAGGACTATAAAAATTAGCTGGCCGGATGGCCCATTCTGAGCAGTGCACTAATATGTTCTTAATTTTACAGACGGATAGATAATATTGAAGATAATGACAAAAGACAGTGTTGTTCACATCAACGACAGACTGTATGGAATAAAAAGTGTCGCTATTTGCACAAAAAAACACGACCTTGAGAAGCAGGTGTTCAAATCAACTTAGTAGGGAAGCGAAGGGACATTGGTGGGAGCTGTGTCTAAATATAACTTTTAACGACAAAATTTTGGAGGGGAGAGAAAGGTTGGTTCAAAAATCAAGTACATTTTTGTAAAAAACGCAAGTAGAGACGGACAGACTAACAGATAAAAATCCATACTTGACTGAAGCATGACTGAAATGACTTTAGTGTAGGAAATTTGAAATTCAAATAAACCTAGGCAGTGATTGGCCACAGACAATCATTTTATCGGCGCTCAGACGCGAAAGTGGGGCCATTCCTCAATAGTTGTTCGATGATAGACACAGTATTTTAAAGTGTGGTGATTTCCAAATGAAAGAAAGTGAAATAAGTTCAGGGACGCCATACTATAGCCAGCAGCTCAGCTGAGTTTTGCTAGCATTTCTGTGTTCTTTATTCATAATCTGGTAAGATTGAAATTATTTCTTTGCATATTTTGAATATTGTTTAATGTTCGAGTGATTTGATACTGCCATATCGAAATCTAGCCTTACAAACAAGTAGGGATTTGCTCTAGACCCCCCGCCCAAGTCAGGGTCTAGGGACCAACAATATACATAAACTCCAACAAGGGTTAGGAAAGACAGATCAAGTGTTGAGAATAATGAAACATATTACCTATCCACTTTTAGGGAAGGAAACTAATAAATATTTTTCAGAATCTATAGTCTGGGAGGACCTATCTGATGTAAAACCACCATGGTAAATGTGCTGTTTGGTCAGAGAGATCTGACCTGTCTGTATGATGTGGTTGTTGTGTCAGTGTTGTGTCCAGACGTGGGTAGAGAATAGAATTTTGACACATAGCCAATACTTTGATTGCAGAGCTGTGAGTTTCAGCTGTCAACAAGGCGGTGTCTATCCAGTTGGTGATTTTACTCGAGTGTATCTGTGCAGTACGTTGTGACAGAGACCACTATTATTGCCCGCCAGCACGGAGAGGTGGGACCACCAGATTTCAGCACCAGAGCTACTTCTTCAAGATGAGTGAGCCTCTGGTCTGCTGGAAGTTCACCAACGCCTTTTAGTTGCTAATACCCCATAAAATTCCTGCAATTTACTGGACACTGTGTAGTCAATATAGACAGGTGTGATGAGGCCACCCCAACAGCACAAGCATTAACTATCCTCCCAAGTAGATGACTACAAGAACATTTTAATAAAACTAACTAGTCTAGTACTTATATATGTACACTCTTGCATTTATTATGTAACATTCCATGCATTTTTTTCATTAATTTTAAATCCTTTTCCTAAAAAAAGTTCTGGTCAACATAAAACTTGATCCAGAACAAATAAATGTAATATAATTCTATCAAAAATTTTACACACGTGAGTTAGTTCAGTGTATTTTAACATTTGTTAATATTATTAGTCTTCTTAAATATCTGTGGGTGTATTTATAAACTATCACACCACAATACATATCATTACCCTAGACACTTTACGTAGCCACATTCATTAAGAAAAAAATTAAGTGTGACAGAACAGAAACCATAACGGCAAGATCGTGTCAATACATAGTGCAGGCTGCCTGCAAGGGAAGCAGCTTCAGTGTTGGCTCCATGCTCCACAAGGAGCTCCAAAGACAACTATGACGACCAATGACCACCTTATCTACCGGGTGATTGAAATCAGAAAAGTCAGTTTTTTTTTTTTTTTAATTGTTATTTCTTCATTCCTATACCACAAATGTAGGCTTTATGAAATGAACATCAAAATATGGACAGTTACGTGCAATTTTGTTACATAAAATGCTGTCACATTGACATTATAACTCAAGATGAGATCCGGTCTGTCCAACTAAGATTTCACAGCGAGTAACAATTTTTATGCCTCTTGTAACGTCACTTTATTGGTCATTCTAATTTTATTTTGTTTCTGTAAATGAAATAAAAAATTTTAAAAAACTTACTTGTCAAACGGTAGTTATTTCTCATTGTTTGCACATTTGTTTCGTGTATATCAAATGGATACATGTGATGGTACAACAATTTAAAAATAAGAAGTGACTTTTCAATCACCTGTATACTATATTTCGCAATTTTAGTTACAGCGAACATGTTTGTTTGTTTGTTTTTATTCCTATTCTTATACCACACTATTTGTCCATTGTATTTGCTTCCATCTTCTATACATCTTTACCATAATTTTTCCCCAAACAGTTAAATCTAACCATCATTAGAATGGACCGCAATAGTTATATCTGTTAATGGGGACCTAAGATGCGTCAAAAGTGGAATGCAGTCAGCGACCCATAGCTGACTGCTGGCGTCAGGGTCAGCTAACCAGAGCTAACCAAGACCCTACTCCACCTCCAAGTGGTGGTCCTGGAAACAGGCTGCATCACTGCAGTCTGGCTGAGAGAGTAGGGATCGAAGTGGGAAGACAAACCCGGTCCTAAAAAATGCCGTGCCGAAGTCGGATGTGTCGGGCCGAAAGGCGCAGATATCGCAGCTTTGCTGTAAACGGCGACACAACGCAACCAACGTCCTTTTCAGACCGAACGCAGAAGATGTTAATGTAATTTGTATGTTTTACATGTATAGTTCTGTATACTTAAAAACGTAATTTTCCCCGCATTTTTTATTTATTTTGTGTCATCTGTAGCGTTCTTGTTTTGTTTACCGTCTCCGCGTCTATTCTATCTGGTGCCATGCCGGATGTGCAAGTCTGGAAGGAAGAGCTGGAGAAGAGAGGGATGGTCATAAGCAGCTCTAAAACAAAATCCATGGTGATATCACGAGAAGAAAGAAAACATCAGATTAAGTTGGGAGAACAGGTCCTGGAGCAGGTCGACCACTTTAAATATCTCGGAGCTATTATAGACCGAAAGGGAGGCATCAAAGAAGAGTTGGCCACTCGGAAAGCAGCGGCTGGGAGACTTTTTCAGGCCATAAATCGTGGATTCCTCAGTAAGAAAGAAGTTGGTAAGAAAACGAAGATGGCTGTATACCGCTCCACCTATGTCCCAGTCTTGACATATGGATGCGAGTCGTGGGCAATGACTACAACCCACAAAAGCCAGATCCAAACCTCAGAAATGAGGTATCTGAGGAAAGTGGTTGAAGTAACAAGAAGAGACATGGTCCGCAACCAGACGATCCGTCAAGGCCTAAAATCCCATCCGCTGCAGACCCAAATAGAACAGTCCCAACTAAGATGGTTTGGCCATGTCTGCAGAATGGGAGAAGATCGGCTACCACGACAAGCATGGGAAACAAAGAGCCAGGGATCCAGACCTCCAGGACGACCCAGAGTCCGCTGGGAGGACAACATTAGACAATCTTTGAAGGACCGAGGACTAGAATGGAACCAGGCCAGGAAGAAGACAGCTGATAGAATGGTCTGGCGCTCTCTCTTCCAAACCTCTACACCTCACGGTAGAAGGGGAACGACTAAGTAAGTAAGTAAGTAAGCCATGCCGGATGGCTAAGACAATAACTTCTATCTACAACCCCTTCTCACTGGTGTTGCCTATGAGCTCTGCTAGGACTTCTTTGTGTCCGTTATTATTAGTTGGTCTTCTCTGTCCCTTCCTCGCTCGGTCTTTGCCGAGTTATTATAGCTTCCGATTTCCGTCTCCCAAGACCACGTCCTACACACTTGGATTAGCCTTCCTTATATTTGCAGTGATTTGTCCCTTTTCTCCGGGTATGGCGTTCGTTTTTTAAACTTTCTGTTATCCATTTCCATAGATGAATAGGTTCTTAGTAGCAGTGACATCCCCGCCTCTCCCCAATTCTTTGTTTTTTTTTTTTTAATTTCCAAATTGACTGGTTTTTTGCGAAACATGTTGTTTTTTCTTAAATGCTTTTAATATTGTAATAGTGTTGATATCGAACTTAAGTATATCAATATATAACAACAACATACTAAACCTAAATGACTGTTATACTTGTATTTGGAAATGCGTCGTGCAAGGGGAAGACAGCGCTATAAGTGGGAAGATAACATCAAAAGATGGACAGGAAAGAGTCTATCAGAGTGCACCACCAAGACAAGAGACAGAAGACGTTGGAGATCCCATTACAGCCAACCTTCGTTGTGGAGATGGCAACTGATGATGATGATGACGATGGAAATGCGTCCTAAGATAACAGAAGAACCTTGTGTCTACGTTGAGCAGGGCGCGATCCGCCAAAACTAGTCAGAACTATTATTTTAAAAGAATACTTAATGCTGTAGGCCTACTTGTTTCAGATTTGTACCATTCATTTACACAGCCGTGTCTCATCTTACGCGCATTTAATTCAATGCGAGATCAACTATACGCGCTAACATGTTGCGGAAAGAATATTAAACAACTTCACAAAGGTCATGCCCTCGGAAAAGACTCCAACACAATCACAAGAACTGCTAGGCTATGGACCCCAGAAAAAACGCGAAAGAAAGGCAGACCAAAGGCAACATGACAGCGGCCTGTGGAGGCCGAGATGCGAGGGTTGAGCCAGAGTTGAGGCACTGCGAGAAGGCTGGCCACGTACTGAGCAAAGCGGAGACAGTTTGTTGCTGCCCTCTAAGACGCCTCCAGGCGTGATTGTCACATACTGCTTTGTCAGTGAAGGGCTAAGGACCCAAGCAGAAGAAGACACAGTAAAACCACTGATTTCGCGCTGAGTAACCGTCAAACGCCTCACAGTGTGCACTGTTCTATTCTATAGTTTTTGACATCACGCCGAGTAGTAACAGTCTAGTCGGCTCAAACTAAAGGTTCATCCACATTTAGGCACAACATGGCTGTTATACGCAAGCCGTGTTCAGTTGAAAAAATAACGTATATTCTCAGGCTTATTGGCAGATTTTACATAAATAATACACGTAAAGTGATATGCTGCAGGCACTCGTCGTAAGAAATAAAAAAGTAGAAAATTAGACCACAGAAAAATAACAGAAGTTATAGGCTTACCGGGGACTCGAACCTAGGACCATCCGTACCACCTCGCTACGGGACTGAATCGTGACCAACCACACCACCAACTCGGCACCACAAAGCTATCACTTCTGTTGTCTAGTTTTCTACTTCTTTAATTCTTACGAATACGAGTGCCTAAAACCCATCCCTTTATGTAGGCCTATATTATTTATTTACTGTCCCCATGCCCGGGTTTCCATATTTATGTATTTAAATGTGACATTTAATGTAGGTGACTCACCTGTCGCGCAAAAATGGCTTTCACGAATCTAGCATCCCCACCATCAAGAAGGTTTTGTTGACCTCATCAATGATGATATCAAGGAATTGATTCAGGTGGAAAAATACAAGTTAAAAGATAGAACTAGTAAGATCTTCTACAGGAGAGAAGATGATAATGACGAATAAAAATGTTCACAACTTTGCTCACGTTTTTTGTATCGGCTATTTCTTCTCTCTCTCTTCTTCCCCCCCCCTCCCCCCCCCCCCCTCACCCCCCCCCCCCCACCCCCCCCCCCCCCCAAAAAAAAAAAATTAAAAACAATTCCATCAGCAAATAGGACATTGCCGACAGTTGCCAGATCTGCGTTCTTCACCAAATCACGTGCAGCAGACAGACATAGCAGAAGACGTGTTGCAACTTAGTACACATCTAAATAATAGGGGCTGCTCAGTATTATTAGCATGGATACCCTCTCACGTGGGCATAGAAGGAAACGAGGTGGCCGACAGGGAAGCAAAAAACAGGAAGAAGCAGCCCAAACCATATAAACTCAGGGTAAGGCACAACAGAGATCAAAAGTATAATTAGAATATTATAATAAAGGAATGTAAAGAAAACTGGAAAGAGAGCCAGAAATGCAGACACGCCTATAAACTGCTAAAAGATTCAACCCGGACATGTCAGATATCAAGAGAACCAAAAATACCATGCAACAGAAAACTGATTAGACTTCAACTAGGAACAGGCTATTTCATGGTATCCCTATTGTGCAACATGTCTGGAGAAACACACCATAGCACATTATGTGTTAACATGCAAAAAATACGAACAGCCCAGAAAACCACTAATGGAATACTTGAGAACCCAAAACTCGACATCACTGTCACTGGAAAATGTACTGAAAGTTGACCTACCCGGGGAGGCAGAGACGTCCCTAAAGTACTTGACACCCCCTCGCCCAGAAAAGAAACAATAGTAAGTAGCATTTTAACTGTAAGTACTATATTAATTGTCTCCGATGGCACCCCCTTCCTGGCTGTCACCCGGGGCGGACCGCCCCCCCCCCCTCAGTACGCCACTGCAGGGAGGTACACAACAAAATAAAATGTTATATTACCCCAACAAGAAGAACCAACATATAACAACTAGAACAAATTAGAATGACAAAGAAAACACAAAAAGAAAAAAAAGTCCATTCAATATCAAAAGAATTAAATTTTAAAAATAAAAAAAACAAACAAATAAAAACCACCAATCCAAAACCAACACGCCCAGCAGACAAAAAGATGTCAATAGCGAGAGAGAGCAATATAGTATCATGGAAGAAGACACATTACAAACACCATAGACATTAAACATTGACACAACAAACGGCAGATAAATTACAGCCTGGAAGAGCCAACACACACGAAAGACAACAAAGTAATACACTATATGGAATGGTGAACACTGTATACCCAAATTATAACCCACATGGGGTTGAACCGGGTATCTCTTGCACATAAAAAACACCAGTTTCAAATGCGGGGTTCAAAAACCAAACCAAACGTGCAGCAGATAATCTGCGGAATTACGTCTCGAGGTGAACCAGGGCCAACCATTTCGTCTCTCATTGAGTCACATCTTCCAAGTCTGTCCCGCTGTCTCCTTCCTAGACCAACGTCGCAGGATAATAAACCCCGCAGTGTAAAAATTACTGACTGGTGAATATGCGGGAAAAAGCAATCCCTAGCTCAATACGGCTAGTGCTTGGTGTGACAATTTTATCTTTAATTCTTCCGCCTATCTCGTTTCAACAATAGTTTTCATGTAACAAATACACTTAAAGAATAATTCTAAGGGGTCGTTCACATATGACGTCACGCAGTCAAGGGGGAGGGGGTCTAAAATTTTGTGACGAAAGGGGGTTGAGAAATGTGACGTCACACAAAAAAATACAGTGAGGCTCGCTTCTTTCAATAAAGGATGTCGGAACTAAATAGATTTTGTAACCTCCATCCTCACAGGCTACTTTTATCCGCAATAGTTAAAAACTCCCTCGTGGACAACTTATCTTATTATTATCTGAGCTGAAATATCGGATAATTGTCATAACTTTAACTGTTTAAAATTGTTTTTTAATTATCCATTAATTTTTTTAAACGATGTTATCTGGTATCAAATGGATTTCTAGTTGGTTCAACTGAGGAGCATCTTTCTTTGCAGTAGATAATGACAATGAAGAGAAATCGTTCATTGACATTCAACAAGTTCAGTTTTTATCCCTGAATGTTAGTGGATGTTCACTCAAGTTGAACACTATTTGATCAAACTTTCACTTGAGTCAGCAATCAAGTTATTGATGTGCTTACATTTATTTTTTTGTTTGAAATTAAATTGAGCCAAATGAGCGAAATTTAGAATAAATTTAGCAACATTTGACCAGCAAAGCAGTTATTGTAAAAGCCAGGTTAAAATTAAACACTATTTTACTTAAAAGATGGTTTGGTAATTTCCTATCTTTCGTACCTTTTTGCTCCGCAGTGAATATATGTAGTTAAGTGTTGTTTCGTAGCAGTTAGGGTTAGGATTAGTATTATGGTTAACACTAACCCTAACACAAACCCTAATCCTAACCCTAAGCGCTACGAAACAACACTTAACTACATATATTCAATACGGAGCAAAAAGGTACGAAAGATAGGAAATTACCATGATGTTGTCTCCACTAGACAACTAATGTACATTCGATTATATTCTTTCTCTTCAGTATTATTTAAAAAAAAAAAACCTAACGTTGAAAAAAAAAAGGGGGGGGGGGGGGGTATAAATATATGACTTGTGACGTCACGTTAAAAAAACAAAAAAAAGGGGGGAGGGTTGTTTTGGGTTTTATGACGAAATGTGAGAAAGCCGGTTAAAAACGGCACATTTTGCGCGACGTCATATGTGGAAGACCCCTAAAAGCAAGTTTTGGCTTTATGCGCCATCGTCAGAACGTCATTCGTAAGAAGCATCATAGCCGTGTAGTCTTGCACTTTTGGCGATCTGTTTTATCTTTGAGATTATCAGAACTTCTGTTTTCATATTATTTAGGTTGAGTCGTTTGATGCTACTTTCAATTACGGTAGTATCTATAGAGTTTCTTCACTCGTAGATATCAGTCAGGGCTGGTTTTAGGCGGCTACTCGGGCTATGGTTTAGGGCAGAGGTAACTTTTTTGGTCCGCGGCTCCCTTGACCTGTGCATAAATCACCGCGGCTCCTCTCTATACTACTTACTGTACTTACTTAGTCGTTCCCCTTCTACCGTGAGGTGTAGAGGTTTGGAAGAGAGAGCGCCAGACTATTCTATCAGCTGTCTTCTTCCTGGCCTGGTTCCATTCTAGTCCTCGGTCCTTCAAAGATTGTCTAATGTTCTCCTCCCAGCGGACTCTGGGGGTCTGGATCCCTGGCTCTTTGTTTCCCATGCGTGTCGTGGTAGCCGATCTTCTCCCATTCTGCAGACATGGCCAGACCATCTTAGTTGGGACTGTTCTATTTGGGTCTGCAGCGGGTGGGATTTTAGGCCTTGACGTATCGTCTGGTTGCGGACCACCTTCCTCAGATACCTCATTTCTGAGGTTTGGATCTGGCTTTTGTGGGTTGTAGTCATGACTCTCTATACTACGAAGATCTATATTTATTGATGGACCTTGGCTCATAATATCGAGCCCAACACTTTTCCCAAGCCACCGTGACGCCCTTAGCCGATGGCCGCGACGCCCCTGGGAGCCGCGACGCACAGTTTGAAAACCTCTGGTTTAGGGCACCTAAGGGTGCCCTGTCATATGTCTGCCAAACTCAAAGTAAGCCTATATAATATTTGCAGTCAAGAAAGACACTAATTTTAGTTAAGATAAAAACTATTTTTCTGGTACCTACTGTCTACCATATTATTCATGTTCTTTCACCTGTCTCGTGCCATCAGCTGAAGGTCCTTCCATGTCTTCTTCATGTCATTCCTATCTCTTGTCCATGTATTTTTTTCCAGCCTTGCTCTACCTCTTTCACCCTTCCATTCTATTCCAGAACAAAGATTGCCTCACAATGCTATCAACAGTCTTCCTCTGTGTGTGTATACTACCCATCGCACAACTGCAGATAGCAAACACTAGGGCCTACCCATCGCACAACTGCAGATAGCAAACACTAATTATGGAGCTCAGTTCAGTCAGATTTGTGAAATCAACACATTGTTTATAGAGATCTCTGGCCAGATGTATGGATGTAATCATATACCAAACTCTTTCTAGCCTAATGTTGATTTGGCGTGTGTCTGTTGTTGTTTTCCCTTTTCGCACCTTATGGAGCATGGAACCATCAAAGCTTCTGGACCTTTGCAGGAATCCTGCATCAAAGTATTTACGTGCTCTTTCCGCAGTCTATCTTAGTATCTCAAACGTCAAACCAATTGCGAATAAGTGTTTGATTTTGATAGCTCCCCTCCCCCCCCTCCCCCCCCCCCCCCCCCCCCCCCCCCCCCCCCCCCCCCCCCCCCCCCCCTCCTCCCCCCCCCCCTCATGTAAAACATTACTACATGACAACATTAGATAATTCCCTGTATATGTGATTTTCAAACTCCATAACCATATAAAGTCTTGCTTCTCCCATTTTGCCTGTCAAAATCTCCAAGATGTTACTTTCTGGTAGTTGATTCATCATCATCATGTGATGTATTCTTTCCAGAACGTTGTCTCCATTACAGCTGCTCTGAACGCATCACGATTCTGGGCAAGTCGACCTGCATCAGCCAAAGACAAGTTCAGACTCTCTGTGATGTCCTGGGTCCACCGTCGTCTAGGTCGACCCCTTCCCCTTTTTCCAGGGACCATGCCTTCCATCACTGTTTTTTTCCAGACTATTATGTCTTTTTATATGACCGAAAAATTTCAGCTTCCTTATTGCGATGGTATTTAGGAGCCAATGTTCCTGTACGTTTAGTGAGTGCAGTACTTCTCTGTTGGTCTTTTTTTCTGTCCAGGGTATTCTCAACATCCTTCTGTAGCATTTCATTTCGAATGATGTAATCTTTTTTGCAACTGTTTTATTGAGTGTCCAAGTCTCGCAGCCGTATGTTGCTACTGGGAATATACATGCTCTGATCAGTTGTAACTTTGTTTCTTTGCTTGTGCCTTGCCATAGGTTTTTCATCTGTATTAGCTTATGTGAAGCAATTGCAAGTCTTCTTTTAATTTCTACTGCACAGTCGCCAGAGCTGTTAATGATTGATCCTAAGTATTCGAATTCATTGACACTTTCCAGTTCTTCGTTATCAATTTCAATTTCTGGTTTGGTCTTTACTTTGTCTGTTGTCAATACTTTGGTCTTCTTGGTGTTTAGGTATAGATTCTGGGCCTCGCTGTGTTTTTTGGTGGACAGAAGTAATTGTTCAAGTCCTTTTGGGTTGGTCGATAGGAGGACTGTGTCGTCAGCATATCTGATTTCCGGGATCTGGTACCCGCCGATGTTAAATGAGTCAAACTCTGTGTGTTCTTGGTCATCTCTTACGTTTCTCATGATATTCTCGGCATAAATGTTAAACAGGTAAGGGGAAAGGGTACAGCCTTGTCTTACTCCTTTCTGTACTTCAAACCATTCTGATGTTTCCCCCTCTATTCTTACGGCTGCCTGTTGTTCTTGGTACAGCAGTGCGATGAGTTGTATAAGGTGGTTTGGAAATCCCATATTTTTCATAATAGCCCATAACTGCTGATGTTGTACACAATCGAAAGCTTTGGTGTAATCAATGAAACAAGTATGTAGGTCAACGTTGAATTCTCTACACTTTTCTATGATGATCCTCATGTTGAATATATGATCTCTAGTGCCTCTACCTGGTCGAAAACCCGCCTGTACTTCATTTATTTCTGTTTCTAGCTTTTGTTGCATCCTTTTCATTATGATTTGTAAAAGTATTTTGCTGGCATGGCTTATAAGAGCTATAGTTCTGTAGTTTGTGCACAGTTTCAGGTTGCCCTTTTTTGGCAAGGGTATGTAAATTGATCGTTTCCATTCCTTGGGCCAAATTCCGCTTTGCCAGATCTTGCAGCATAATGCATGGTATATACGAGCGCTGCCTTCTCCTCCTGCCTGTATCATTTCAGCTGTTATTTCATCACAACCAGGAGATTTTCCACTTTTTAAGTGTTTGATTGCATTCCGGACTTCCTCTATGGTAGGTTCTGGTTCACGTTCCGCTTCATTCATGACGTTGTTATCTGCCGCTTTGTTTATTTCCGTATACATTTCTTGACAGTACTCCTTCCATCTGTTCAGAATATCTTTACGTTCTGTTAGAGTGTCGCCTTTCTTGTCGTTTATTGCTCGGGGTGATGATTTAAAGTTGCTGTTTTTCAATGTTCTTACTTCAGAAAACATATTCTTACTCAATCCCTGTTCGCGCATTTCCTCTATTTTCCTGCAGGTGTCGTTTATGTATTGTTGTTTGTCTTGTCTGACTCGTTTTTTAATCTGCTTTGTGTATTCCTTGTACAACTCCTGATTTTCTGTATCTTTTTTGGACTTCATTTTTCTTCTCTCTACCACCAACTTCAGTGTTTCGTCTGAGATGTATTCTCGTCTCTTTATACTTCTTTTAGGAATTAACCTCTGTGCATTTGTAATATATACATCTCTGATGTTATTAGCAAGTTCATCTGGTGTCATTTCCTCCTGTACTGCCATAAGAATGTCAAATTTGTTCTGAATATCGACACTGTACTCTTCTGGTATGGCGCTTGTGTCATAACGTATTACTTTGTCGCTTGTAACGACTTTTTTCAATTTGATCTTGAAGTTTGCAGCAAGAAGTTCATGGTCGGAGTCACAGTCTGCTCCTGGGAACGTCTTGATGGATGAGATACAAGATCGCCACCTTTGTTGTATTAAGATATAATCTATTTGGTTCTTGCTTTTTCCGTCCGGTGACGTCCATGTATATAGTCTTCTAGGGTGTTGCATAAAAAGAGTATTCGTGATGACTAGGTTGTTTTCTAGGCAGAATGTTGTCAAGCGTTCTCCTCTCTCATTTCTCTGGCCCAATCCATAACTTCCTTTCACTCTTTTTTCATGTTCTAATCTTTCGTTTCCAACTTTGGCATTAAAATCTCCCATTATTATCCTAATATCTTGCTTATTTGCTTTCTCTAATGCATTTTGTAGTTCATTGTAAAAATCTTCAATTTCCTGTTCTTCAGCAGCTGCTGTTGGCGCATATGTTTGTATAATTGTGATGTTCTTTCTTTTTCCTTTCAGTCTGATTGTGACAATGCGGTCATTTATGGGATTATATCCTAATAGGGAGGCAGCTGTCCTTTTAGACAGGTAGAAGCCGACGCCGCTCTGACCTCCTCTCTCTTTGCCTGAGTATATGAATGTTCCTCCTGATGGAATCGAAAAGTGTCCCTGGCCCGACCATCGGTAGTTGATTATCATAACAAATTCCATCAGCCGGAAGTATAACATCACTATCTGTGTCGTAATCTTTATCAAGATTGTTATCCTCCTACATCCCAGTGAGATCAACCTTGTATTTGGGCACGTCATGTTTGCAAACTAGCACCTTATCATGTGGTTTCGTGTATCTTCCCAAAGAGTCTGGGTTAACAACATGAATGTCGCAAAGTGTAGACTCTTACTATGTCTGGAGCTGGCGATAAGCCAAAAGTCAATGTGGCAAGTTCGCTCCTTCGCTGATAACAAAGGAGAAAATTACCAGGACAGAAGGGTGAGTGTGAGGTAAGACAAGATGACGTCACCTCAGTCGGGGAAAGCGTAAATAATAGAAAATGAAAGAATTAGCCCGTAAACGGAATGGTAGAGCAAAAATGCCGAAGAGGAGTGAAGAACAGAAAAAGAGAACGAACATATTTCATGACATTTATGACCACAAAATATTCGTCACGAACGAAAAATGTAGAAAAAAGAAAGTGTCCGAGAAACTTAATATATAAATAGCGAGTAAGTCACCCGCCAAAACATGGCTGGAAATAATTATGTTGTACTTTGTCTCATGACAGCACTAATTCTGTGGTCACTCATCTATATATAGCTGTGGGGCAACGCATAAAACATGGCATGGGGAGAAGTGAAAAAAAGGCCAATGGACTGAAATTTGACTAATTAATTAACAGCTGTTTTATCACAATATGTTTTGTAAATGTATGAATATCTTTTTAAAATCTTACCTTGTTACCTATTTTTAAAAAAAATTTTTTAATAAAATTACTAATTACTCCGTCTCCAAATAATTATTTAACGGAGTATCTACTGAGCGACTAACTCGGCCAAGTTACTGCAAATGTAACCAACTAACCATCATTATCTACTGCTAAAAATAAATGCAATATACTTTTTCATACTCATCCAAAATTCAACTGGGGAAAATTCTAGAAATTATGTCCAGAATCAAACATTTGCCAATTATTATAGATGGAAACCAAATGTGCGTTGTTTCAACAGGCGCAGAATTCAATTCCCTGCCCGGAAAACTCGCCATGAAAAAGATTACAACTTTGGTTGGAAATAATATAACATAATAATGTCAGTCACAGAGGGACTACAGACTTCCTTATATGGTGTAAAAGACAATTATATGAGCCATAAAAGGTAGCAGTGCTGTGGTAAAACCCAGCAGAAACAAAGTTGTAGTGTCTGTCTTTATAATATTCCTCCACGTCTGCCTAGTAGCTTAGGCAATTTTTTAGTCTTTTGTCTTAGTAAGGCATATTATCTATTTTCGGTTGCCAGCTGTTAATCACTACCTTATTGCAGACTTTCTCATTTTCTTACGTCATTTGACTGAGCTGCTTTACAAACACTGGACACTTTAACATGAAGCAATGGTGACAATGTTCCCAATTTATTTTTCTGTTATCAATGTCACTATTGTCTGTGCTATCACCCCCTCTCAACATTTATGATAAACATTACACATCATCACGTGAATGAAAGCTGCCATGCACAACCTTATATTAGTTGGCATGTATGACATGCCTGCGGGTGCAAGTGTCATGTTCTTTCTTTGTTCCTTGCGAAACCCATTGGAACTACACGAGGCCTGCAGCATGATTAGAGTGTTCTAAACCTATGAGCTCCTTCTGACCTTATTTTAGCTCTGGACAGAGCATGGGGTCACCACAATAGCAGCAGGTACGTCATATTCTTTCAACACTAATTCTGGGCTAGGTAAATCACAAGAGTTAAACCTAACAGTTAAAGCTTTACGGTGACAGGTGTTTGCCCTAAATTTTTATCGAAATTAGGTCAAGAAATGAGAAGATGATGCTGGAAATGGATAGGCCACATTGACAGAAAGTTGCAGACAGACATGATCACCTACACTGCTAGGCATGGTACTAGCAGAAGAGATTGTACTTTTTCATTCCATTCTTGTCGTGAAGCTTCTTGGAAAGCAGAAATTGTCATCCTTGAGGCCACATGTGCTGCTTCGGCTGATGTGATCCCATGTTGCGGTAGGATTTCTGTCTTGGTCTTCCCATTGCCCTACAACCAGATCTTCTACCGTTACTGGTGTTTTCTGGTAGCTGATTGGTTCCGTTTTCACGAGATGCCAAACCACGTTATTTTCTGTCTGAGTCTATATTTGATGCAAGATGCAGTTTGTACAATTTTTCTGATGTCATCATTTAAAAATAATCGGCAGCTATCCTAATTTTATGATCAACATGAGACATTATATTATTTTTTTTTTTAAATGAGACGTTGAATTATAAAACAACTACAAAGCTTAAATAAATCTGTACTGTGTCAAGTATTTCATTTCTGTATAGTACAATTATAGGAATAGTTAATTATGTACAGTAGATACATGATTAGTAAAGTACTCTAAACATAAAAAATTCATTTCTTCAGTAACATAAATTATCCTCATTATTTACAGTTTTGAGTGAATACTCGCAGTTGGTTTTGCAGGCGGACACAAGTTGAATAATATCATTCTAGAAGTGTAACTATTCTTGCGAGCCTAAACCTGTACAACTGATCTCATTCACTCCATTTCTTCAAGAATTTTGTCCAAAACAATAAGTGAAGGATTTTCAATGGTTTTACCAATAAATTGTGGTCCAGCACTTTCTACATTATTGTAAATTGCAGACTTGGGACAAAAGTGGGCATACTTATTTTCACACCCCTGAAGAATGCTTTCTTTGTTTCCATTATCTCTACCAGCACATCTCCCTTTGTTTTCTACAAGGACACCACCTTCCCCACACAGTACTTCAGCACTGGAGCTGTAGGGTATTTTGGTATATTCATTTAATTCAGCATTGCTAAGTTCATTAACAATACGATTCAGGCGAGCATCCATACTGTTTTCATAAATCTTGCTGCTGTTGATTTCTTCTAAGACAATGTCATCATCATCATCAACTAACTCACACACTGAAGGCAGCTCGTCACTGAATGCCTCAAGCATGGCGACACTGTTAAAGAAATCCTCAAAGCTGTTAGTCAGCTCAACAGCAACCTTGACCTTGCCTTCTTCAGCACTATCTCTAGCCTCGTTGGCAGGAACTTCAGGACCATCTGATAAACCGCACAAGAGCGCATAATCACTGGAGTTTGTTACAAATTCCATACTGTCAGCATCAGCCCTTGGACAACAGTCTCTCTCCAAGATGTTGTTTGCATCACCTATACCATCAGCGACTTGAAAAACATCATTTGAAACCAGCCCACTGACAGAGTTGCCCTCAAGACAATTGTCCACCTTGCTTAGGCAGCACTGGACCTCTTCCCTATTATCGGAACTTTCATGCCCATTAGTGTTATCATCATTGTATTCCTTTGTGTCGGCTTCCATGCTACACTCATTGCAGCAATTCAAGGTAGACTCAAATAAAAGGGACTCTGAAGAAGAACTTTGTACTTTATATCCGATATTTAACTCTCCTGAATTAATTTCAGCTAGTGGGTTGTAATTATAGTTCTGAACAGTGCTTAAATATCCAAATGTCTCGCTGCTACCTTCACTGAAGCTGTTCTCGGTCGATGCCCCAGCTGTCCGTGCTTTTGAAGACCTGTGGCATAGAATTAAGGTAAAGGTTTTTTAAAAACAGGGTTGACCATGTCGGTTGAGAGACTATCAGAATACAATAGGGGACAGACAAGAGATAAATGATAACAGGTAAATAAGTAAAGATAGTCCCACAGCATTTATACTGCTGTAGAGGAGTGAAGTGTTAGAGACTTCACTATACTAGATCTAGCATCGAGAAGTGGGGGTGACCAGTTCACTTCCTTGTTGCCTTTTCTTTCCCTAACTCAAGAGCAGGTCAGGTTTGGTTTGGTTTTTAAGGACCATCTTCATTGCACATGGACAAATCCATCAGTGCTCCGATCTCCTCCCTTAGATCACACAAGGAGAATCTCAGCACAGTGCACGAACTCCGTAGCACCGGCGAGGATCCCAATGTGTGTATACAGGAATCGCACATTCTATAAATATTTTTGTGGTGGGTAGGTTTCCTAATTTTAAAATTTTGCCAGGGCAGTGGTCGTATGGCCTACTCTTTACAATTTTCAACTGCTGAGGGATTCTTAACATGCGAAATTTGCACACATGACCTCCTATTTTTTCGCCCTTATCCGAGAAGGCTAGGCATCTGATCTTACTACTCATGAGATCAGGGGGGACTATGACGTCATCAGGAACCACTGGTTCTGAAAAAAATGTCCAAGAATTAAACTTGACTTATTTATTTAGTCATTCCTCTTCTAACTTGGGGTATAGAGGTTTGCTGGTGAGAGTGCCATGCTATCTTCCTGGCTGTTTTCTTTTTGGCCTGGGTTCTAGTCCAGTCCTCGGTTCTTCAGAGATTGTCTGATGTTGTCCTCCCAGCGAGCTCTGGGTTGTCCTGGAGGTCTGCATCTTTGGCTTTCCATGTTTGTCATGGTAGCCAGTCTTCTCCCATTCTGCAGGCATTTGAAGAGGTCAATTTTCAAGAAGTGTTTTCCATTTTGAAGCTTGTGGAAAATGGAAGGTCATGGTAATGGATGCTGCACCACATTCAAGTAAGAGTTGATCATTCTTTTGCTTTTCACTCCTTATTGAGCATGGAGTCACTATTGCAGATGGTCTCCTTGCAGGAAATCTGCACCAAACATTCATCATGTGCTCTTGCAACAAGGGTTTCTGCAGCCATTTGTTCTACATAATGAGGCTGTCAGCCTCATGCACAACTTCATATTGTACGTCATGCCTGATGGAACAGTAGTACTATTCTTTCCTTGTCTCATCAGAAACCTTCCAGAAACTACACGGGGCAGCAAGGGTTGATGGCACATCATAATATATTCTGACAGTTCCATTTGGCTTTAGCAAAACGACGACAGGTGATGCCCAACCGCTCTTTCAAACAGGTTTGAGAATTCATGCTTCAGTGAACCATTCAATCTCTTTCTTAACTATTTCATTTTGGACAAAAGGGAAAAGGGCATTATTTGGGGAATTTGAAATTGCATTTGTTTGATAGGAATTACAGATTTTTGTTTGTTTGTTTGACATGACAGTTCCAATGAAAATGCAGTGTTTGTTCCAGAAATAACCTTGATGACAACAGACGCAAAAGTATCTTTCCAAACCAATTTTCAATTAGACTTTCATACATATGAGCATCTGACTGACAGAGTGGTTAGAGCGCTGGAGTCTCACAGTAAAGGTGGTGTGTTCGAATCACGGTACTGACACACTCTAGTCTACCCAGCTGTAAATGGGTAACTGGCTCTGCTCTTTGAGTTAGGGAAGGAAAAGGCATCAAGGAAGGGAACTGGTCACCCTCACCTCTCGATGCTGGACCTAGTATGGTGAAGTCTCTAACACTTCACTCCCCTAAGGCAGTATCTGCTATACGACTACCTTTACCTTTTACTCTTTGACTATAAACAAGCCATATGACTCAAAAGTCAGGTACCCATTTACAGCTGGGTAGATCGGAGTGTGTTGATAAAATTTTAACAGAAAGACAAATAAATAAATAAATGGACAAACAATGTACTGATAGGTAAGTAGGTACAAATTATGAAATATATGGAAATCAAAAGAAATGAAGGGGACCCCCAGCGAACCAGAGCTGGTCAAGACCGCACTCCACCTCCACGTGGTGGTCCTGGAAACAGTCTGCAGCAGTGCAGTCTGGCTGAGCGAGTGCGGATCGCAATGGGAAGGCAAACCCGGTCCCTAAAAAATGCCGTGCTGAAGTCGGATGTGTCGACCGAAAGGTGCAGATATCACAGCTTAGGCGTAAACAGACACAACGCAACCACCGTCCTTTTTAGGGCGAACGAGGAAGAAGAAGAAGAAAAGAAATGAAGTCCAAAACAAAAATCATCTTCATCATTTTCCTTTCTGCTCCTTATGGAGCAGGCAGACGGCTCAGCAGCTGGTCCTCCTTGCATGAAGCCAGCACTAAGCATTCACACGCTCCTGCAGCGGGTATTTTTGTAGCAATTTATTTGATGTAATGAGGTTGTCAGCCTCATGCACAACCTCATATTATCTGCCTTATATGACACACCAGAGTGAGTAGTAGTCATATTCTTTCTTTGTCTCATCTGGAACTCCCCGGAACTACATCTACATGGTGCAAAAATCATAATCTTCAAATCAAATGTCAAGTTATTATCAACTTTTTATCATTACATTTGATCACCATTAGACTTGGACAAAAAAAACAGGTTGAAAGAAACCCGAATGAGGGTTAGACAAAGAATGGCAGTCATAAATAAACTTGCTGGAACAGCTTTTGGAGTATAAGAGAGTATGCTTAAAAAGCTAGCTATACACGGGGGGAGTGAGACCAGTCCTTGAATATGGCATTGCAGCATCAGCTGCAGAAGTCAAACTTCGATAAAATCAGCACATTCCAAAACCCACCAATGAGATTCCTAACGGGAGGCATGAGGTCAACACATATAAAAGAACTCAAAAAGATTACATACCTCCAGCCAATGAAGGATAGAAGAGATTGCAGGGCCCAACAACAAGCTGAAAAATTCAAGAGACTAACAAACCCCCTAATGTACCATAGAATAAATGCTCTTGAAGGGAAAGACTCAAGAGAAGCAACTTTATAGAATCAACCACAACAAAGATGAGAACAGTTCCCATAAATGTGGTATCAACAATTAAACCAATCTACGCTGCACACAAGCTTCCAGTCTGGAAACATTGTTTCCCTGAAATGATAGAAAATATTACTAGCATTGAGTTATTGTTATTATTGTTGTTCAGAATCAACTCCGCCTAGGCCGGTCCCAAGCCCGGCTGAAAAAGGAGGAGAGCGGCCTGCATGGAGGCCGTAAGGAGGCAGCCCCTCCACCATGCAAAGGCACAACAGGCCAATCACCTGTTTGCTTTAAAACATGATTACGCGAACTACAAGAGAGAAAACCGGACTGATTCTAAAGGCGACGAACTGGAACGGACTATGGACTAACGACTTATGGAATGTGAAACACAAGAAGTATAAATGAGAAAGAAGAGGAACTGGTGGAAGAGATGAGGAAAGCAAAATTAGAAATCCTGGCTAAATCGGAAACAAAGAAAAAGGGACAAGGAGTCATGGATCTCGATGGCAACACGCTGCTCTACAGTGGTGTACCCACATCTGAAAGAGCTAAAGGGGCGTGGGTTGCATTGTGGCCAAAAACCAGAAAGATAATATCAAGGGATGGAACTTTGTCTCGGAGCGCATTATGGTTGTAAAACTAAAAGAAGGAGAAACCATAGTCAACCTGGTCATAGTGTATGGGCCAAATGAGGATGAGAGAGCAGAGGTCAAGGAGGAATTCTTTGAGCTGCTTCAAAGGACAGTGGATGACTGCCTAGATGAAATTATCATGCTCGGAGATTTCAATGCCAGAGTTGGAAATGACCATGCTAGATGGGGTGGAGTTATCGGAAGATATGGAGAAGATACTCTCAATGACAATGGAAAGCGACTCCTTAGATTCTGCAGTGAGCAGAATCTGATTATTACAAACACAAAGTTCCCCCATAAGCGCATACATGCATACACTAGATGTGAACCAACAAAGAATGAGAAGTCAGTGATCGACTATGCCATTGTTGGGAGGAGCTCATTCAAATGTGTCCGGGATGCTAGAGTCTGGAGGGGGCCAGAGATTGGAAGTGATCACTACCTGCTTACAATCAAAAGAACAACTGAAAGAGTTGCTCAGCCTAGGAACTGCCCAACATCACGCAAGAAACCAAGTAAACGAACGGGAGAAATGAGCATTAAGACCTACAAGCTGAGAGAGCCAGAAATTAAGACCAGATATCAGGGGCTTATTGCTACAGCGGTGAGAAACACAGAAGAACAACCTGATGACTTGGAAACCCTCTGGCTTAAATTCAAGGACATCATAAAGACAGCTGCTGCAAAAGCATGTGGTGAAGTCCGACTTGGGAACAAGAGAAAGAGGACACCTTGGTGGACAGAGGAAGTCAAAGAGAAAATAAGAGAGAAGAAAATGGCATGGAAACAATACTTAGGAGCTAAAAACACAGCAGGACAAATAGAGAATATGTGATACTCAGAACAGAAGCAAAGAACAAGGTGCTAGCAGCAAAACAGAAGTCCTGGGAAGAATTTGGAGAAAAGCTAGAAAAAGATGCGCAAGAAAACCAGAAATTGTTCTATAAGACCCTAAAGAACATGAGGAAGGAAAAACAATGCCCTCTCAAATTTATAAAGGACAAGCAAGGCAAATTGCTTACTGCCCCGAAGGAAGTAATGGAAAGATGGAAAGAATATTTCTCAGAACTCCATGATGGTGAGCAAGGTCAAGCATCAGAAATGATAACCACTAGCACAGAAGAGGAAACCAATGGTGATGAAGATGACATAAAGATGGAAGAACTGAAGGCAACACTGGAGAAAATCAAGATGGGCAAAGCAGCAGGGCATGATGGTATAACACCAGAAATGGTTAAGTACATGGGAGCATCAGGCGACCTATTACTCTTAAGGGTCCTACAGGCAGCGTGGTGCAACAAGACCATACCAAAGGATTGGGAGATTGCCATCATAACACCAATTTTCAAAAAGGGTGACAATCGACAATGTGGAAACCATAGAGGCATATCCCTTCTCAGTGTCCCTGGTAAAATCTACTCTAGAATCCTAGAGCAGAGACTCCGACGCCTAGCTGAGCCACAATTGGATGAGGTCCAGTGCGGATTCCGAGCAAACCGAAGTACTCAAGACCTAATCTTCACACTCAGACAGCTGAGTGAAAAGGCCCTTGAGTATAAGAGTGAGATCCATCTTTGTTTCATAGATCTGGAAAAGGCGTTTGACAGGGTCCCCTGGAGCAAACTTTGGGACTGTTTGGCAAGGAAGAACATTCCAGCAGAGCTTCTACAAGTCTTGCAGAAATTATGTGAGGACAGCAAACCATAAGTCAGAAGAGTTCAGGACCACCACTGGTGTAAGACAAGGTGATATCCTGTCACCTTATCTTTTCATACTCCTCATGGACGATGTCATCAAGGCATGTAAGGAGAGAACAAGAAAGTATTCAGTGGGGTACTGGAAGATGAGACAGGTCTGTATTTCAGAGCTGGCATTTGCTGATGATGTTGCCCTGATTGCTAAATCAGAGGCACATCTCCAATCCAACCTGCAAGTCTGGAAGGAAGAGCTGGAGAAGAGAGGGATGGTCATAAGCAGCTCTAAAACAAAATCCATGGTGATATCACGAGAAGAAAGAAGACATCAGATTAAGCTGGGAGAACAGGTCCTGGAGCAGGTCGACCACTTTAAATACCTCGGAGCTATTATAGACCGAAAGGGAGGCATCAAAGAAGAGTTGGCCACTCGAAAAGCAGCAGCTGGGAGACTTTTTCAGGCCATAAATCGAGGATTCCTCAGCAAGAGAGAGGTTGGTAAGAAAACGAAGATGGCTGTATACCGCTCCACCTATGTCCCAGTCTTGACATATGGATGCGAGTCATGGGCAATGACTACAACCCACAAAAGCCAGATCCAAACCTCAGAAATGAGGTATCTGAGAAGGTGGTTGAAGTAACAAGAAGAGACATGGTCCGCAACCAGACGATACGTCAAGGCCTAAAATCCCACCCCCTGCAGACCCAAGTAGAACAGTCCCAACTAAGATGGTTTGGCCATGTCTGCACAATGGGAGAAGATCGGCTACCACGACAAGCATGGGAAACAAAGAGCCAGGGATCCAGACCCCCAGAGTCCGCTGGGAGGACAACATTAGACAATCTTTGAAGGACCGAGGACTAGAATGGAACCAGGCCAGGAGGAAGACAGCCGATAGGATAGTCTGGCGCTCTCTCTTCCAAACCTCTACACCTCACGGTAGAAGGGGAATGACTAAGTAAGTAAGTTGTTCAGAATCGACATCATTGCACTCCGGGCAAACCCATAGGTGCTCAGTCTCCCTTAACAAACATCAAAGAGTATGAATGCTAATCGTTCCTGTTGTGCGCTGATTGTATATACACCTGATGCATCCTCTCATATGTTCATCCCTGCCAGTCTTATGCCTAATGCCAAAATCCAGCAATCTTAGCATTGATATTCATTGATTGCAGTGTCATTCGCTAACAGGCGATCATTAATTGTCCTCAGTATCTCTCCCTTGTCCATATCCAGTGTACCTATTATAGGTGATCTTGAAGCTAGTCTATCAGCTCTTTCATACCCTTGAATGATCAAGACAGTAGATCCACACCAGTTCTTGAAGATTCGAGGCTTCTATGGAGGTTTTCCATTCATGCCATAGCCATCCATTTTGGATCTTCTTGTCTAGTTTTCTACTTCTTTATTTCTTACGAGTGCCTGAAAACATACCTTTATGTTTGTCTAATATTTATTTACTGTTTACAGGCCTCGGTTTCCCTTCCTTATGGATCTTCCAAAGCATGGACTGAGAGTCTGACCAAATAACTGGCATTGAGAGAAATATGAGACAGACTGCAACAGACAGAAAAGCCATAACGACAAAATACAAGTACATAGAGAAAAATTACCCAAGAAACACGTGGATCCATACATACACTAATGGATCAGCAACAAATGCAAAAGAAGATGGAGGGGAGGTGTCCTTCTGTGCTTAAGCACTGGTACATAAAAAAAATACGTCAGTGGCAACATGAAAATTCTCAAGTAACTTTAGAGCATAGGCATAGACCTTAAAAACTGCAGCACAGGTTCTAATGGCAGAAGAAAGCACCGAGAGACAAGTTGTTTTCTTCACAGGTGCACTGTCAGTAGTTGCAACACTAAGGAGCCAGAATAATACAGACCTTGATGACCTAAGAGTAGGGCTCCACAAACTATATCAACAATTCAAAAGGGTTGTGATACAATGGATCCCAGCTCATTATAGCATCCCCGGCAATGAAGAGGCTGACAGACTGGCAAAGGAAGGTGGAAAGCTACCTCAACCTGACACAAGCATAACTTTCGAAGAGGCACATAATTTTATCAAAACCAGATACAGAAATAAATGGGACACAGAGGGTCCATGACACACACAAAATGATGCATATTACCTGCTCAACAGAAGATAACAAGTGGTAATCTTCTGGATCCGCATGTTCCACAACAAATTGGGATATCATCTATTCAACAAGCTAAAGATAGGAACTACCAATGAGTGTAAATTTTGGCACTGATAAAATAACTGCTGAACATCTGCTTCAAAGATGCCGAACATATGAGTAACATCACAAGCACATATGGCCGTCACTAGTACAATTTTTGGAAAAACTCTATGGCGATGCAAATAGCCTAAAGCTGATCAATGCTGTCTTTGAAAAGATTCAAGTTGACGTCTGAGAGTGTACGAAGTAGAAAAAGAAGAAAATGTTAAGTTAATCCTACTGTATGGCCCTGAAACATGAAGAACAACTAAAACAATAGAACAGATGAATTGAAATGTTAATGCCAGATCCAAATGAGACAGAACCAACTGAACCAGCCTCATAAACACTTGTAGAGCAAGAGATGAGGGGAGCGTTGGATGGGACAACCCATAAGAAAACCAGTAGATAGCATTACAAGGCATCCCTGTTTTGGAATTCCCAGAGTAAGAAGAGAGAGGGAGATCACAAAACACATGATGAATTGAAATGGAGATAGAGATTAAAGGGATACAGATGACATGGACAGACTTTGAATGGATGGCACAGGGCAGGAAGGCTTGGCATGTTTTTTGTTGAGCAACAAGGGCTGAAAGATGTTAACTGATGACTGATAAGCAAGTACTTATGTTGGCAGATAAACAGGCGTATACATACGTGGATTGGCAGATAAACAAGCGTATACATACATAGATTTACTGACTAATAAGCAGAGACAGTACTTAAGTGGCCCTGGCAAAACAAATACAGCTCTGAATCCTTGAATCCGAACACCTGAAAACCTGAATATTCAGAAAATGTTTTTGGCCGACTTTTGGGCAATTTCTGAACACATTTTGGGTGGCTTTCTAACACATTTTGAACAACTTTGACTACTGTGGGTGACTTTTGGGCCATTTTGGGCGACTTCTAGAAACCGAAAAAATCTGATTTCCGAAACACAGATGTCTCCAAGCAATTCTGATTCAAGGATACGGGCTTGTAGTATTTAAAGTGACCCTGGCAAAACAAACATTACTTAAAGTGACCATGACAAAACAAATAGTACTTAAAGTGACCCTAACAAAACAAATAGTACTTAAAGTGACCCTGACAAAACAAACAGATTTAAAGTGACCCTTACAAAACAAACAGTACTTAAAGTGACCCTAACAAAACAAATAGTACTTAAAGTGACCCTGACAAAACAAACAGACTTAAAGTGACCCTTACAAAACAAACAGTACTTAAAGTGACCCTGACAAAACAAATAGTACTTAAAGTGACCCTGACAAAACAAATAGTACTTAAAGTGACCCTGACAAAACAAATAGTACTTAAAGTGACCCTGACAAAACAAACAGTACTTAAAGTGGCCCTGACAAAACAAACAGTACTTAAAGTGACCCTGACAAAACAAACAGACTTAAAGTGACCCTGACAAAACAAACAGTTCTTAAAGTGACCCTGACAAAACAAACAGTACTTAAAGTGACCCTGGCAAAACAAACATAAGAAGTAAGCCAGAAAAAATGACAGACAGAACTATGCAGAAAAGAAGCACAGAAAGAAACAGTCAGCGAAAAAAGAGAAAAGAGGGAGAAAACAAAGAAACAACTGACAGATGACAGGACAATTTTATAAGTTTTTTTATTTTTATAATTCAAAATATTTTAATTCAAAACATACATACTGCACTTAAAGAAATACTACAAGATGTAGAATCATACACATACCTTGGCAACAATATAGACACAGTTGGAGGGACAGACAAGGATATCAAAATAAGAATACAAAAGGATAGAGGAGCTTTCATCGCAATGAGAAATATATGAGATGAAAAGAAATCAAGTCCAACCAAAAAATCAGAACCTTCAATTCAAATGTCAAATCAGGTTTATTCTATGGTTTCTGAAACATGGAGAACAACAAAAATACAACCAAAAAGCTACAGACTTTCATAAACGGTTGCTTGCACAGGATTAAAATGGTATGACAAGATCACCAATGTGAAACTAACTGATGACAAGAACTAGACAAGTGCTGGTGGAACAAGAGACGAGAAGAAGATGCTGGAAATGGATAGGACACACACTGAGGAAACTTGCTGATTGCTTTACCAGTCAGTCCTTGTTCTGGAATCCCCAGAGTAAAAGAGGTATAGGGAGACCAGGGAATACACGGAGAAGAGAACTGGAGACAGACATGAAGGACATGGAAAGACTGAGCTGACAGCATGGGACAAAAAGACTTGGCAAAAGTTTGCTGAACGCCTGCTCCTTGGAGAGGTGAAAGAAGATGATGAATGGTTAATTAAAAAGCATACCTGGAGATGCTCTTGTAAAGTCTAGATCCATAACGAACTGGTATTCGACTGTGATGCTGAGCACGTGGCTGTCGTTTTTGGCTGTCTGCGATACTGTGCAGATTCTGATCCGAAAACAGCTGTTTGATGCCTGTGCAAACAGTTCGACCACTGTTATCTTCACATGTAGATGCCCAATTTGTCTGCATTTTTTTGGACTGATTCTGGTCAAACCATGAGTTTAGTGATGAGGGTGTATGAAGTCTCAACAAAGGTTGCTCAGGCTTTCTATGCTGCTGCGAGAGCTTGCAGGTCGAATCGCCATTTTCCTGCTCGGGCTTCCACTTTGTCGGCTGTTGCAGTGGATGAGATTGGTCTTGGCCAGCAAGAAGAGACAATGGAGTCACTGACGGTATGGCCTGGTGACTTGAACTACATCGCTCAGGCTGGTGTTGTTGTTGCTGCAGAGGTCTCAGTGAGGTGGGCATCATCATACCCATCCTCCTGGATGTTCCATCTGGGCTGTAGTAGTTGTGCGACAGGTGGGTGTTTGCGCTGAGCCCAGAGCTGGAGTACATCAACCAGTTGTTACCAGCCAAATCCTGACAGTGACATGTAATTAATGCAGCAAGCAATTAATGTTAGAAATAATTATTTAACAATTTAATGTAACATAATTATTCTGTGGATAACTGTGTGAAAGACAATAAATGTAACAGATAATAATAAAGCATAAAATTGCTTAAATAAATCATGAATGTAACAAATAAACAATTGTTTGATCATTAATAGAACAACAAAAATTACAAAATAATTATGCAACAAAACTTTTTTTTAAAATGAATGTGACGGGATCTGCAGTAAAAGTATATGAAAACAGACGCGCATTTTTTTTAATTCATCAATAAAAAAAAATTTTTTTTTTAAATAAAAAGATTTCTGCTCTCACAAGATACTCTAACTTTCCCTTTTCATAAAATGCTCAGGAAATTTAAAAAACAAAAAGTTAACTGTTCTTTCTGATACACATTATTAGCTTCCTTAGCACAGTCTTGCTTTCAGGACACAGTCATTTCTCCTTGGAGCTCCTAACACAACATGGAGCCAGCACTGTAGTTGTTCTTAAAGAGCCTGCACTAACTCACGTGATCCTTATGCAGCACTGTCTCCAGGGTAGCCTTCACCAAGCATATGCATGCTCTTACAGCGGTGGTTTCTGTGGTATCAGTTTTACTTGATGTGGGTTGCATTGTCATTTCTGGTAATCCTTTAAGATATCCATGGGAATCTGAACACTTGTTTGTAAAGCATTCTCTCTATGGCCTCCGGTGAAGGGTAATGTTTTACTCTGTTGTTTCTGAGTTGCCTCTTTTATCTCAGGGGTTGGCAACCAGTAAATCCTGATCTACCGGTAGATCTCAGTGTATGATTTGGTAGAACTTTAGGCGACGGGGGGAGAGAAAGGCTTTTTAAACAAGGGACATTTTGGACTAGACCTCTCCCGTCGACATTTAAAATCATCACAATGTCCCCAGGATCAAATGTCCTGTTTTTCAGCATCCCCAATGAAAACTTGAGCTGACCACTAAAATATATTAGTGAACTGCATGAGACAGGAATGCCCTCTTTTCTTTGTAAAGTTTATCATCTTCCCCCCTCCACTTAAAATTGTATATATATATAAATACATAAATATATGGTACATCTTTAGAGGGCTCAGTGTTGCTAAAGTAGATCCCAAATGCTCTTTCGTTGCTGACCCTTGTTCCGTTTGCTATTACAGTTGTACCCAGGTGAACGTATGTACAAGAATAATGGACCTGCTTCAGTCTGGAGAATAGTGTTTCTTAGAAATGGCTATTCCTTCATGACCTTTCAACTTCCCATGGAGTACACACCTTCAATAAATACATGCCAAGACTTTCTGTCGTCTGCCATCTATTCAAGACCTTTCCATGTCTTCCTTATCCCCTTCGTGTCCATCTCCTTCATCTGTTTTTAGGTTGCCCTCTGTTTCTCTTACTCTGAAGATTCCAAAACAAGGACAGTCATGTAATGCTATAACATGGTTTCTTCAATGTATGTCGTATCCATGGTTTCTTCAATGTGTCGTATCCATGGTTTCTTCAATGTGTCATATCCATGGTTTCTTCAATGTATGTCATATCCATGGTTTCTTCAACGTATGTCATATCCATGGTTTCTTCAATGTATGTCATATCCAAGGCCAGCATCTTTTCCTTGCCTCTTGTTCCACTGGTATTTGGTTATTTCCATCAATTCCACATTGGTGATTTTGTCATGCCACTTCAGTCCTTCTATTCTGCGGACGCACTCATTTATGAAACTCCATCAACCAGGGCAGTTGTTGTGTCAGACTCTAGGTCCATGTTACGGAAGGTCCAAAGTGGATGGCTCCGGCATGAATGGGAAATATCCATAGAAGCCTCGGTTCTTCAGGAACTGGTGTGGATCTACGATCATGTAGGGGTACGTGGCAATGAGAGAGCCAATAAGACTAGCTTCAAGAGCACCCACAGTAGGGACACTGAATATGGTGGATAAGGGAGAAACACTAAAGACAATTACTGTTCACCTGCTAAAGAAAGACTCTGCAATCGATGAATCAACAAGACTAAAACTGCTGGAATTTGGCATCGAACGTAAGATTAGCAGAGATGGACAAATGAGAGGATGCATCTGTTGTGTATACAACCAGCGCGCTAAAGGAACAGTTTACATTCATACCCTTTTTATTTCTGTGTTGGACTTTATTTATTTTAATTTTCATGTGTTTTCCATTACAATGAAAACTGCTCTTTTGTATTTTTATGTCTAGGCTGTCCTATAGTTTCATTCATAACCCTCCACTCCCAGAGGAGCATAGGCCTTCAACAAACACATGCCAAGTCCTCCTGTCACGTGCCATCATCTCAAGTTCTTTCCACATTCACCTTATCATTTTCACCTTTGTTTCCAGCTCTCTTCTCCATGTGCTTCTTGGTCTACCTCTGCCTCTCTTGCCCTGGGGGTTCCAGAACAAGGACTGCCTTGTAATGCTATCAACAGGTTTCCTCAGTGTGTGTCCTATCCATTGCCATTGTCTTCTTCTCCTCTCTTGTTCCACTGGCACTTGTCTAGTTCTTGTCATCAGTTCCACGTTGGTAACCTTGTCGTACCATTTTAATCCCTCTATTCTACGCAAGCACCCATTTATGAAAGTCTGTAGCTTTATGTCCTATAGTATGGCTCTGAAATCTTGAGAAATAACAACAAGAAAGATACTTTATTAATCTTTCATAAATGGGCGCTTGCGTTGGATAGAAGATTAAAGTGGTATAACAAGATCACCAGTGTGCATGGAAATAAACAGACAAATATATCAGTAGAACAAGACATGAGAAGAACAAGTGACGTAGATAGAACACACATTGAAAAAAACGAGCTGACAGCATTACAAGATAGTTCCTGTTCTGGAAACCCCAGGGTAAGAGAAATAAACAAAAAAAACACACGGAGAAGAGAACTGGAGACAGACATAAAGGGGATAAAGAAAACATAGAAAGACTATAACAGACAGCACAGGACAGAAAGTACTTGTTTAAGACAGTGAGCTATAAGGTCATGAATGAATGAGTATGAGAGTAAATAAAATAGAAGAAGATGAATAGCAGGTCTGCTCTCTTCAAAGACAATCGTACAACTGGATATTCACAAATCTCAAAGCACTAGATTTTAAACAAGAAAAACATCTGAACATTGAAAAAAAAAAGTAAAGTACAAAAGATTAACTCTTAAAGGACGAGACACCAGTATTCAGGGCTGAGTTTATTTCCCAGGAGCTCAAGACAATAGGCCAGGCCTGGATATTTGATTTAAGGTTTTGTTTCGTATTGTTAATTTGGTAAAAATGATATTTTATTAATCCTCAATTTATTCCCTTCAAAAATATGTATAACCTCACCATATCTTTAAAAAATGTGGACAGAACGAACCCTGAAACTTTAACACTATTTGAAAACTCACAGTGACAGAAAATTCCTTGTGTCAAGCTTAGGAAACCCCCAAGTACTTTAAGAGTTAATGGTTTCAATAGCAACAGCAAATGCCACAAACCAAACAAAATGTACATCACCATCTAAAAAGATGTAGTACAAAGAACAAGTGACTAAACTTCCTGAAATGCAAGGATCATAAATGCCCCCAACAGATAGGGCACTCTGACTGAATGATCAACCCTTCAATAATTGAAAAGACATTCCATCAGACAGCACATTCCATCAGACAGCCAAAGGTAACTAAACAAGGTAGTCCCATAACAGATACTACCAGTGAGGAGTGAAGTGTTGGAGACTTCACTATACTCAGTCCAGCTTCAAGAGATGGGGCAACCAGTTCCCTGGCAGCGAGCCTTTCCTTCCCTAACTCATGAGCATATTCAGGTACTCAATGACAGCCAGGTAGACTAGAGCGTGACGCCACCGTGATTTGAACCCAGTACTTTTGCGAGAGACCAGCGCTGTAACCACTGTGTCAATCGGACACTCCAAACGTAACTACCAGTACTAATTTTAGAGAATAGGCAGGAAAGCTGTGCTGTTATTAATAATACTTAGTTAAACACCAGACCACAAGATCTTTTACAGTTTGAAATATGCCCGAATATAACCAACAGTTCTTGTGTTTGGGCTCATCAGAGTGCACATCACCAAAACGAGGCACTCCTAAATGCTTCAATGAAATGTTACAATTTAGCACACATTTGACAAAACATAATTACTTTCTCCATGGCATCTGTCACGAGTCTCATCATGGCAAGAATTTTCTTGATGGACCTAGCCTCAAGTTTGAAAATCCTTCGTCTTTCATAGCAAGCACTTAACCAGGCCTCTGATGTGGGCGACAGGGAATTTGAAGCTGAAACAGAGATTGGACATCAAGGTCTACTGCATTGTATTTTTGTTTAAAAGCTCCTTATGGAGCATGCAGCCACCCCTGCAGCTGGTCCCCTTGCAGAAAGCCTACATTATTGCTTTGACATGCTCTTGCTTTGATGGTTACTTTTCTGTTTTTACTAGATGAGGTTGCCAGACCCCTGTACATCATATTAGCTCCTTATGACAAGCTTTTGTCCTATTCTTTCTCTATTTTCTCACAGACCCATGGGAGCTGCATGTGGAACTGTCATTTATAGCGTGAGTTATACAATTTAGCCAGTATAGATTTATAGGATTAAGAATAGCTCGAAAAAAATCATGTATGAGTGAATTGTAAAATGCAAAGTAATCTAGTGCAGAGAGCAATGAATCATGAGATGATAGTAACTAATCTTGAACTGCCACTAATAAATCTTGAATACACCATGATGAATACAGATCTGATAGTACAGGTAGTTCTATGTTTACGCATGTTTAAGTTACGTGCATTCGTACATGCACCAAATTTTAAGGTATTTTTGTTTTATTTACATGTGAAAGTTATATGACCTGATGTTTAGACATTTCACAGTATTTGTCTGCGCACCAGCAGCACCGTGGGAGCAAGATGATCACAACCAGAATGTTTCTTTGAGGGATTTTTGAAATGCATTCACTATTAAAGATGTAATTTCGTTAATCAAGACTGCATGGAATGAAGTTCCATGACGATGCATGAATGGTGTGTGAAAAATACTGTACCCTCAATTCTGCCATGACTCTGAAGGCTTTTGCGTTGATGACAACAGTATCACAGCTATTAAGAATAGTGCTACAATGGCCTCAAGAGCTGGCTTAGATGGAGCTGATGAAATGAAATAGTAAATTTGCTTGAATCTCAGAAAGTAAAACTAAGCAATGAAGAGCTGTTGGCGCAGGAGAAGATCACCAGTGAAGAAGAAGACGCAGCAACTTCCATCGGCCAGCAACAACCACTCGGCCAGCAACAACCACTCGGCCGCCAACTTACAGTGAAATGATTAAAGAAAACTTTCCAATTTCTTGAATCCTGCCTTGTGATCTTTGAACCAGATGATTCTAACATGGACACAGCTCTATTATCAGGAGAAAAATGATGGAATGTGCTGCTCCCTACCAAGAAATCCTCCATGAGCAGAGAAAGTCTTAAACTCAAACAACTGTGGACATCTTCTACAGGAAACAATTCATTGCTGCATGCCTGATTGTTCAGATGACTCAACACCCCACCCCTTGTTTAATTAGAAGTTGCTGAAGTTGAATAAGTTAATGGTCATATCTGTGGCGTTATAAGTTTATAATATTCAATCAAATATTGTGCTCGTTTTCACACTGTGTCCAGGGTTTATATATTTAAGGTCCTCAGGATTCAGGACAGCCACAATAACTCCGTAACAAGAATTTCAATTACCCCAAATCAACGGGAATTATATGAACTTTAAACTCCGTTAACTTTTCCACATTTAATCACATGACACGGACATTTATTACAACGCATGACAAGTTAGGTTAATTCAGCAGTGTTCATAATCAGTGAGTCATAATCCAATTCCTCAATTCCTCTTCCATCCCTGAGATTAACACTTAACACTTCATTAAAATGGGTTCCTACTAGAACACAATCCATACACAAGTTGCCCCTTTGGGGTAAACACAAACTCTCCCATTTTTCCTCTAAACTGCTCACGTCATGTGCGCAATACACATATCGACAAATCACTATCGTGCAGCGCTCATCAGCACCAAAATCTTGTTTAGTTTATGGCGTGTGGTGTGCAATAGCCAGCGCCACAATGCCCCTGTTGAATAATTTGTCAATGTTGTTTTCTGTACATGAACTTAATATGAATGGTATGTGTCAATTTATGCTGTTTATTATTATTGTATTTATTTTTATTATTATGTATGGCAATAGTGGAAAGTATCCCCCTTACTTTACATGTGTTTGAATGAGAACATTTTTTTCCATTTCTGCTATTTCTGTTTATGTGAAGGTTTCAGGAATGCATATATCACGCAAACAAAGAACTATCTGTATTAACAATTTTATGATAGTAATGAATCTTGAATTGATGATAATGAGCCTTGAACTAACATTAATGAATCTTGAACAGATCAAGATGAATCAAGAATGGACAGTATTAACCACAGAATAATAATAATCATAATAAATCTTGAATTTGCAGTAATGAATCTTAAACTGTTAGTAAGGAACCTTGAATTAGCAGTTACGAATCTCAAATTAACAGTAATGAATCGTGAAAAGAGAGTACCACTCATAAGATGACTGCTGAACATCTGCTTCAAAGTTGCCCAACATATGTGGAACAGAAAAAGCGGAAAAGCTCTACTGAGATGCAAATAGCCTCAAGCTGAATACTGCTTTCTTTGAAAACATTCAAGTAGATGTCTGAGAATGTACAAAGAAGAAGAGGAAAGAAGAACAGAGAGAACTAATTTTAAAGTATATTCTTTAAAAGACATAAATGGCTATTGATTATTTAGTATAATAATAATAGCCCCTTCAGTCATAACTGACTATGGGAATGCGCCCCTGAGGTGACAGCCCTCAGCTGCTTATTTTCCTGGTGCTCCTTTCGACGTTTTCTCCTCACCTCTGCTTCTTGTGTGAGCCTCTCTTCGCCCAATCTGAGGTGGTGCCGTAAATAGCATTGCCACTTAGTGCGATCGGCAGCTTCATCCTCCCATGTTGCTGGATCCATGTCCAGTGCCCTCATATATCTCTTGCACACATCTTTGAACCTCAGCTGTGGTCGCCCAACTGTTCTCTTGCCATCTGCTAATTGTCCGTAGAAGATATCTTTTGGGATGCGACCATCTTCCATGCGGCGAACATGGCCAAGCCAGCGAAGTCTGCGCTGTCTAAGAAGCGTATACATACTTTGAAGGCCAGCACGTGACAACACCTCGATTATTTAGTACTTACTCATTAGCTGATAATTTGACATATTTTTTTTAAGCATTTGACACAGACTTTTTTGTCCTTCAAACTGGAGTTTGAGCCTACCGCAATCTTTCAGATATTCTCAGAGTTGAATGCTTTACCCATCAGTTAATAGATAATCACCTCAAGGGCACATCATACCCATAGTTAGTTATGACCTGAGGAGGCTACTATTAGATCTATTTCTATGTTTTTCATGTGCACTAGGCACCAGTGAAGACACTTTTCTCAAGATACTGTCAATGTAATGTTATAAAATCAGTGCTTTCCTTTTGTAGACAAAAAGGTGCCAGTAGGCAAATCAGTGAAATATTACCATACGTCATTACAAAATGACAAGCGGGGCCTTTTTAAACATTCATGGCCATAATTAAGCTAAATTTTAGCAGTAGTGAAATTCAAAAATTAAGAACTTGAAAATGATTCATTTTCATTTGCACTCCTTATGGAGTATGCATCTGGTCATTGGCCAGGAAGAATGCACTAAACATTCATGCAGTGGTTTCTGTAAAAATTAGTTTTACATGATGAGTTTGCCAGCCCCATGCGCTACCTTATGACATGCTTGAGGAAGCTGTAGTCATTTTTATTCTGTCTCCTCAGATCCCCGACAACTACATGGGGCAAGTATGCTACGGCTTTATTTCACTCTGGGTGTTACCGATGGAATCTTCCCTTGAAGCTATTTTTGATCACTGCTTTTATCCCTTATCTGTTTTTCTATCCTCAGTTTGAATTTAGAACTTTTAAAATTGTCTTTTCTTTCTTTTTTTCCCAGGAAGTTACACAAGGAAGATAAAAATAAAAAATTAAAATTAAATCAAAAGTACAGGGCTGTTTTTTTTGTTTTTTTTTCGTACGCCCGCTAATACTCGAGGCGAAATCTCAGGTTATTGTTAATTTCTAGCCTGACATTGATTTTACGTGAGTATCCCTTTTCTTGTACAGAGACAGGTGTCCCTCGCCTTTCAGGCAGATACTCGCCGATTTCGGAGGTACCCATTAGAGCTGGGTCGGCTCAGGAGCCGCCAATCCCTGGTCGACGCCACTCCTTCAAATGTTCTCACCAGGTCTCGAGTTAATCCAGTCCAATTCCCGGTCGACGAAAAATCCTCAAATGCCGTCGCCCGGGTTTGATCCTGAATCACCCGGTCGCCAGAGCGGTGTTGTAACCACTACGCTAGCGCGGCTCCCTACAGGGCTGTAACCTTGTATATTAAATTCCAAATTTCAAAACGCTCTAAAAACCGAATGTTTTTAAAATGCTTTAATAGCCCATCACATGTATGCACTTATAACAAATCTTAATTCCTGTCCATATACTTATAGTCCCAAGCTAGCACATTTGTAATACATCGAGAAGTTGAAACATTAGGTTAGTTTACTGTTTAAGTAAGACTTTTTTTTTTTCTGAGTGATAAAATCAAAACATCGGACACCTCCGGATCTCACCCATGGGAGCCAGAGTCACAAGTGGGAAATGGAAAAACACAAGCTGGTCAAGAGAAAATGACATTGAATGCTACCAGCATGTGGAACAAGGTGCATGTTAAAAAAAAAAAAGACAAGTCACACAGAAACACTTCCCTCAATGCATCTGCGGTGTCCGTTGTCACCTTCTTCCAACCCACCCATATTTCTCTTCCCCATCTCCTCCCAGTCACAGTGGCTGACCAAAGGGAAACCCTGACACATCCTGTATTCCAAGTGAATCGTCCTATCGTAAAACAGACTATGTACCTTTTTATTCCATTATCTTCCAGTTTTTACAACAGCCACCCCATATTATTTACACATACTATATTCTTTTGAGTGGCGTAAAATAGTGCAGCAACTGTCTGAATTACTCAGCAATCATTTAAACAACAGCAGTTTAAATAAATATTGTAAATGTTATAGTTAATAAAATTATACACTTACATGTTTGAAACATAAAACCGGCTTTACTTAAGCGATGAGTACTGATGAGCTTAATTATTAATTTAACGCTAAATTTGTAATGGCATATATAACCATATTAGGAAGTAGAAAGAGTATAAAATTTGGTAAGTGGGAACATCCGATAGATGAGGCTTGTGCTGGCTTTGTTTTTGCTGTTTCATATAACTCTGACCTTTTACCATCTTTTACCATTTTGTAAAGGATAAAAAAATGCCTCAATGTTGTGTAATACCTTTCTGTAATAACACTTGGGGGGAGGGGGTGTGTGCCCCCATTGATTTCAACGCTCCTCAAATAGCCTCTGACAACCAAGCCCAGCTCCCAGCCTTCATGTATGGCTCAATTGGAACTGTTTCCACTGATGGGAGAAGGAGCAAAGGTGAGTCACTGGCACCTTAAAATCAGCAACTTCAGACAGATAGGGCTCATGATCCTTGATTGGTAGCCTATTTACTTACTTACTTAGCCATTCCTCTTCCACTATGAGGTGTAGAGGTTTGGAAGAGAGAGCACCATACTATCCTACCAGTAGTCTTCCTCCTGGCCTGGTTCCATTCTAGTCCTTGGTCCTTCAAAGATTGTCTAATGTTGTCCTCCCAGCAGCCTCTGGGTCGTCCTGGATGTCTGGATCCCTGGCTCTTAGTTTCCCATGCTTGTCGTGGTAGCCGATGTTCTCCCATTCTGCAGACATGACCAAACCATTTTAGTTGGGACTGTTCTACTTCGGTCTGCAGGGGTGGGTTTTTAGGCCTTGAAGTAACATCTGGTTGCGGACCATGTCTCTTGTTACTTCAACCATCTTCCTCAGATACCTCATTTCTGAGGTTTGGATCTGGCTTTTGTGGGTTGCAGTCATTGCCCATGATTTGCATCCATAAGTCAAGATTGGGACATAGGTGGAGCGGTACACAGCCATCTTTGTCTTCTTCTGCTGAGGAATCCTCGATTTATGGCTTGAAAAAGTCTCCCAGCTGCTGCTCTTTGGGTAGCCAACTCTTCTTTGATGCCTCCCTTCCAGTCTATAACAGCTCTGAGGTATTTAAAGTGGTTGACCTGCTCCAGGACCTATTCTCCCAGCTTAGTCTGATGCCTTCTTTCCTCTCATGATATCACCATGGTTTTTATTTTGGAGCTGCTAATGATCATCCCTCTCTTCTACAGCTCTTCCTTCCAGACTTGCAGGTTGGATTGACGATGTGCCTCTGATTTAGAAATTAGGGCAACATCATCAGCAAGTGCCAGCTCTGAAATACAGACCTGTCTCGTCTTCTAGTACCCCACTGAATACTTTCTTGTCCTCTCCCCACATGCCTTGATGACATCGTCCATGATGAGTATGAAAAGGTAACGTGACAGGATATCATCTTGTCTTACACCAGTGGTGGTCCTGAACTCTTCTGACTTATGGTTTGCCGTCCTCACATAATTTCTGCAAGACTTGTAGAAGCTCTGTATAGCATGAATCAGAGGTGCTGGAATGTTCTTCCTTGCCAAACAGTCCCAAAGTTTGCTCCAGGAGACCTTGTCAAACGCCTTTTCCAGATCTAAGAAACAAAAACAAAAATGCATCTGCTCTTATACTCAAGGCCTTTTCACTCAGCTGTTTGAGTGTGAAGATTAGGTCTTGAGTACTTCAGTTTGCTTGAAAGCCACTCTGGACCTCATCCATTTGTGACTCAGCTAGGCATCTGAGTCCTTGCTCCAGGATTCTAGAGTAGATTTTACCAGGGACACTGAGAAGGGATATGCCTCTATGATTTCAACACTGTCGGTTGTCACCCTTTTTGAAAAGTGGTGTTATGATGGCAATCTCCCAATCCTCTGGCATGGTCTTGTTGCACCAAGCTGCCAGTAGGACCCTCAGGAGTAATAGGTTGCCTGCTGGTCCCATGTACTTAACCATTTCTGGTGTTATACCATCATGCCCTGCTGCTTTGCCCATCTTGATTTTCTCCAGTGCTGCCTTTAGCTCTTCCATCTTTATAATGTCATCTTCACCACCAATAGTTTCCTCTTCTGTGCTAGTGGTTATCATTACTGATGCTTGACCTTGCTCACCATCAAGGAGTTCTGAGAAATATTCTTTCCATTACTTCCTTTGGGGCAGTAGGCAATTTGCCTTGCTTGTCCTTTATAAATTTAAGAGGGCACTGTTTTTCCTTCCTTGTGTTCTTTAGGGTCTTGTAGAACAATTTCTTGTTTTCTTTAGCATCTTTGTCTAGCTTTTCTCCTAATTCTTCCCAGGACTTCTGTTTTGCTGCTTGCACCTTGTTCTTTGCTTCTGTTCTGAGTTTCACATATTCTCTATATTTCTCTGTTTTTCCTGCTGTGTTTTTAGCTCCTAAGTATTGTTTCCTCGCCATTTTCTTCTCTTATTTTCTCTTTAACTTCCTCTGTCCACCAAGATGTCCTCTTTCTTTTCATCCCATGTCGGACTTCACCACATGCTTCTGATGCAGCTGTCTTTATGATGTCCTTGAATTTAAGCCAGAGGGTTTCCAGGTCATCAGGTTCTTCTTCTGTGTTTCTCATTGCTGTAACAATAAGCCCCTGATATCTGGTCTTAACTTCTGGCTCTATTAGCTTGTAAGTCTTAATGCTCATTTCTCCTGTTTGTTTACTTAGCGTCTTGCGTGATGTTAGGCAATTCCTAGGCTGAGCAACTCTTTCAGTTGTACTTTATAATCGTTAGCAGGTAGTGATCACTTCCAATCTCTGGCCCCTTCTAAACTACAGCATCCCGGACATAATTGAATGAGCTCTTCCTATGGCATAGTTGGTCACTGATTTCTCATTCCTTGTTGGTTCATATCTAGAGTATGCATGTATATGCTTATGGGGGAACTTTGTGTTTGTAATGATCAGGTTCTGCTCAGTGCAAAATCTAAGGAGTCGCTTTCCATTGCAGTGGCTTATCTAGGAGAAGGTAAAACTCAGAATTCAAACCACTGCTGCCTTGTGGGAATATTCGTTTACAGGAAAGGTTTCGGGAGTAAACCCTGAGGATAAATCCGGAGTCGGAGTTCCTAAGGCAGTCTGATGTTGATTTGACATTATTCTTACAACTCCTGCAATGTGGCTGGGACCAAACTGTATCAGCTACTGCCATTAATTCGGACCTACCAGCTGCATGGAGATGGGGAACATGCTGCGTATGCAACAGCTTGATCTCCATATAACTGTGCCCAAGCTGGCACCCTGGATAGGACACTCCAGCTTCACCCTATAGGTATCGGCATAACACAGGAAGTAGCAATTCCCAGTTATAAGCATCATGTCCAATTCACGTAGGACATGGTGCCAAGGGCTACTTCCAACAGTGGCAGAGGTTCTAGGATCTTACTGGACAGCTACCGACTGCTTCAAGCTGGGCAGCCCCCAGTAAATTAGGTGTTGTCCCATCACTGTCTGCTTTCCCCATTGGCTGTATGGGGATTAGGGTCAAACCCAAACTGTGGACAGAAAATTTCGCACCAAGCAATAATCACAAAACAAGAAATAATAGAAAGAAACCAACTATCAGACTGGGGTGTTGGAATGTCAGGACTATGTGAAAACCTACAGGACATAAACGATGTCAGGAAGACAGCCGTAAAAAATGACAAACTTAAACGACTTCAGCTGGATATAGTTACACTTCAGGAAACGAGCATGGCAGGCTCTGGAATGGTAAGTGAGAAGGACTACACATTTTATTGGCAAGGGAAAGACCTTAATAAAACTAGAGAACACAGAGTAGGTTTTGCGGTAAAAAAATCGGTAACTAAAATGGATAAACCAGGTGAGAATGGATCAGATCGCCTGTTAACGCTGTGCCTGCAAACTAATGCAGGTCCCATCACTCTTGTCAGTGTGTATGCTCCTACTCTGTACTCTGAATCAGAAGCTAAAGACGGGTTCTACGAGAATCTAGCAGTAGTCATCAAAAGCACACTTAGGCAAGAACAACTTGTTCTCCTTGGTGACTTCAATGCCAGAGTGGCTGCCGATAATGTTTCATGGCCTTCATGTCTGGGCAGGTTTGGTATTGGTACAATGAATTAAAATGGACAACGGCTCTTAGAGTTATGTGTCCATCATGACCTCTGCGTGACCAACACCTACTTTCAGACAAAAGCATAAGGTGTCATGGAGACACCCACAATCCAAGCACTGGCACCAACTGGATCTGCGATCTCTACGTGCTCATACCATAGACTGTGCAGACTATGATACAGATCACTCCTTGGTATGCTGCAAAATTAGAGCACAATCAAGAAAACTCCACCGTGTCTGACATGAAGGGAAACCACGCATCAATATCAGCAAGATGTCAGACCTTGTCATGATCGCTCAATTTACCACAACGTTCAAGAAAGCGCTCATTAGCCCACAGCACGGGGATACTGTTACAGAGAACTGGGTGCACCTGCGGAACACCATTCATAGTACTGTGCTTGCTTCCTCTGGTAAGAAGATACTGAAGTCAAATGAATTGATTTGATGCTTCATCAGATGTGATGACACCTGTTATTGAAGCTAAGTGCAGTGCTGCGATTGAATAAAAACGCTCGCCGAGTGCTAGAACCCTACAGATCCTGAAGACTACGAGAAGCAAAGTCCAACAAATTGCTTGACGTGCAAATGATTGGTTCCAGACCACAGCGCAAATGGGCAATGCTAGATAAATGTACGACAGTATAAAGAAAGCCCTTGGTCCCCAAAAACACTAAAAACCATCAGCGGGGAGAAGCTAACCAATAAGGGTAAACAGATAGAGAGGTGAGTTGAGCACAACTTAGAGCTTTACGCTAGAAAAAATACCATCATGCCTGCAGCCCTTGATGCTGTCAAATGCCTGCCAACTATGCAGGAGCTGGAAGCTGAACCAATATTGGAAGAACTCAGCAAGGCCATTGATTGCTTGGCCTCTGGCAAAGCACCAGGCAGTGATGGGATTCCTCCTGATTTAATCAAATGCTGTAAGAGCACACTATTACATCCCCTGCATATGGTGCTGTGCCAGTGCTGGGAAGAGACAACTATCCCTCAAGACATGCGAGATGCCAAGATTGTAACACTGTATCAAAAAAAAGGAGACAGAAGTGATTGCAATAACTACAGAGCATCTCTCTTCTTAGTATTGTTGGTAAGGTTTTTGCCAGTCATCTTAATGCGACTATACAAGTTAGCTGAGTGCGTATATCCAGAGTTGTAATGTAGATTCCCAGCTGGTACATCAACAATAGACATGAACTTTTGTCTCTGCCAGCTTCTGGAAAAATCAAGAGAGCTGAAAAGGCCTTTATATATTTCCTTTATAGACCTCACAAAGGCATTTGACCTGGTTAGCAGGGATGGACTCTTCAAAATCCTCCTGAAAATAGACTGCCCATTAAATTGCTGGAAATAATAAAGTCATTCCATGAAGACATGAAGGGAACAGTCTAATATGCTGTAAGCGCATCACAGCCTTTTGACGTACGCAGTGGCGTTAAACAAAGCTGAGTCCTGGCTCCGACCCTCTTCAGGATCTTCTTTGCCTTGCTCTTAAACATGCATTCAAAGATGCAACTGATGGCTGACTATTTAACCTCACAAGGCTGAAGGCAAAAACAAAAATCAGAATGGTCACTATAAGAGACTTGTTATTTGCTGATGACGTTGCAGTCATCACTCAAAGTCAACAGGAGCTTCAGAGCTTGATGAATCGTTTCACCCAAGCATGCAAGGACTTTGGTCGTGCAATAAATCTAAAGAAAACAAATGTGCTAGGTCAGGATGTGGATGTTGCACTAGTTATCACTACCGACAACTATGAAATGGCAGTGGTCTATGAATTGGCAGTGGTGCACCACTTCACATACCTAAGGTCTACCATCAACGACAAACTCTTTCTGGAAACAGAAATTGACAGCTGCACTGGCAAAGCTACAGCCACCTTTGTACGCGTCACAACACGTGTTTGAGGAAACTCCAAACTCACTACGAAGACCAAAGCTGTGGTATATAATGCTTGCATCACCAGCACACTTCTACATGGCAGCGAGACATGGACAACCTATGCTAAGCAAGAAAGAAGACTCAATACCTTCCATCTACGCCACATCCTCGGTATTTTGTAGAAAGACAAACTGATAAAAGACGAGGTGTTTTGTCATGTGCTGGCATTCAAAGCATGTATACATTGCTTAGACAGAATGTACAAAGCTGACTTGGCCATGTCCGCCGCATGGAAGATGGTCGCATCCTAAAAGATATCTTCTACTGACAACTGGCAGATTGCAAAAGAGCAGTTCAGTGATCACAGCTGAGGTTTAAAGATGTGTGCAAGAGAGACATGAGGGCACTGGACATAAATCCAGCAACCTAGGAGGATGAAGCTGCCGATTGCATGAAGTAGCGATGCTCTCTATGGTGCCATTTCAGATTGGGCGAAAAGAAGCTCTCATGGCAAGCAGAAGAGAGGAGAAAATGTCAAAAGGAACATCAGGAAAATAAGCAGCTGAGAGCTGTCACTACAGGGGCACATTCCCATAGTCAGTTATACCTGAAGGAGCTATTATTATTCTTAGTCTGGAAATTTGTTTTCAGGAAATTGAAAACCCAGTGTTGAAGAAAATAAAACAGTCACCTTGCATCAGCGCTGGTGAATTTAGAATATTCGAGATAGACTGAAAAGGAACAAAGTTTGGATTCAAACAGCAAAGAAGACTATAGATCTATCATAATGTTAGCAGAATACAGAATCAGAGATAGCACAATGAAGGATAACAACACTAACAGTTCCAGATGTCTCTGAAGAGATGTAAGAATGCACCTTTGCTCCCTACCAGACATGTAGTAAAAGGTGAGTAATGTGAGCAGAAATTTAAGAAGATATTTTATCATGAAGAAACTGAAAATTACATTGAAGTTGTTATTTTACAGATTTGCTGTCATATATCCGCTATGGAGTTACCATAATATACGGCATAGTACTATAATATACAATTTTATATTGTTCTGGAATCCAAAGAAATCAGAACTCTGAAACACATCCCGGTCTGGATGGTTTCAAATAAAAGGTTAAAGATCTATATTTAAAAAAAAGCAGTAATGGTACCACCACATAATGTCACATTAAAAAAAACCACTATTTAAAACTGACATTTTTTTTTAAACTTCATATTTATACTGTGCTTCATACACGACATTGACAAGGACTGAACACTCACAATATTTAATGAAATGGTTACTGTAACAAAAAACAACTTGAGAATACGCTATTGGAGGAACTCACAGATATGATTATTCACATAGGAGTGAAGAGCCTGGCTGGTTTGTCCTTGCCTGTCCCATATTCTGTAAAAATATGTACAACCTTAATGCAGTCAGTCACATAAAACATGGTACTAGATGTAATAAGATGTTACGCTTTATGATGTTTGTCATCAGCCACAACAAAGAGAGTACAAGATGTAATCAGTTGTGGCTTTTAATGATATTTGACATCAGCCACAATAAACATGGCACAAGATGTAATGCTTTCTGACACTTGACATCAGTCCCAACAAACATGGTACTAGATGTAATAAGATGTAATATTTTCTAACACTTGACATCAGTCCCGTCCCAACAAACAGAACACTAGATGTAATCAGCTGCGACATGTAATTACATTTGATGTATACAACAAATGCAGTACACGTAGTAACAAACTATTCACTTAGACATTTGACATCAGTCCCAATAAATAGAGCACTAGATGTAATAGGCTGTAACACTTTATGACGTTTGACATCAACCACAACAAAGTACTAGATGTAATAGATTGTAACACTTTATGACATAACCACAACAAAAAGAGCACTAGATGTAATAGATTGTAATACTTTATGACATTTGACATCAGCCACAACAAAGTACTAGATGTAATAGATTGTAACACTTTATGACATAACCACAACAAAAAGAGCACTAGATGTAATAGATTGTAACACTTTATGACATTTGACATCAGCAACAACAAAGTACTAGATGTAATAGATTGTAACACTTTATGACATTTGACATCAGCCACAACATAGCACTAGATGCAACATCCTCATCATCTTTTTTTTTTTCGTCCTTATGGAGCATGCAGCCACAACCTCATATGGCACTTTTGAGGAATCCTACACCAAGACACAAAACCTTGTACCAGTGGCTTTATAGCTGTATGTTTACATGATGAGGTTGCCAGCCTCATTGCACAACCTCATATTAGTCACCTTTCACAACATGCCTGAGTAAACAGTAGTTCTATTCTCTACTTGTTCCTTGGAACTACATGGGAATCTTATTTTATTGATCCACTTTGACTTTCTCAGTCCATCCTGTCTTCTTTAACCTGGAATAGTGTCCTGTAGACAAGTCTCTGATAGTGCCCTGAAGACAAGTCTCTGATAGTGCCCTGTAGACAAGTCTCTGACAGTGCCCTAAAGATAAGTCTCTGATAGTGCCCTGAAGACAAATCTCTGATAGTGCCCTGTAGACAAGTCTCTGACAGTGCCCTGAAGATAAGTCTCTGATAGTGCCCTGAAGACAAATCTCTGATAGTGCCCTGTAGACAAGTCTCTGACAGTGCCCTGAAGATAAGTCTCTGATAGTGCCCTGAAGACAAATCTCTGATAGTGCCCTGTAGACAAGTCTCTGACAGTGCCCTGAAGATAAGTCTCTGATAGTGCCCTGAAGACAAATCTCTAATAGTTCCCTGTAGACAAGTCTCAGGTAGTGCCCTGTAGATGTCTCTGATAGTGCCCTGTACACAACTTCCTGATAGTGCCCTGTAGACAAGTCTCTGATAGTGCCCTGTAAATAAGTCTGATAGTGACCTGTAGACAAGTCTCTGACAGTGCCCTGTAGACAAGTCTCTGATAGTGTCCTGTAGACATCTGTGATAATGCCCTGTAGACAAGTCTCTGATAGCCCAATAGATGCCGGTATGTGGCTATATGATGCCTGTTTTCATCTCTTTACAGCTGCAAGGTTTTCATAGGCTGAGTGGCATTCCTAAATGAGACTTGTATTTTAAAATCATTCCTTGCTTATGGAGCAGTTTTTATGCCTCCCTTTTCCATGGTGTTATCATGAGAAGAAATAAGACATCAGATTAAGCTGGGAGAACAGGTCCTGGAGCAGGTCGACCACTTTAAATATCTCGGAGCTATTATAGACCGAAAGGAGGCATCAAAGAAGAGTTGGCCACTCGAAAAGCAGCAGCTGGGAGACTTTTTCAGGCCATAAATCAAGGATTCCTCAGCAAGAGAGAGGTTGGTAAGAAAACGAAGATGGCTGTATACCGCTCCACCTATGTCCCAGTCTTGACATATGGATGCGAGTCATGGGCAATGACTACAACCCATAAAAGCCAGATCCAAACCTCAGAAATGAGGTATCTGAGGAAGGTGGTTGAAGTAACAAGAAGAGACATGGTCCACAACCAGACGATACGTCAAGGCCTAAAATCCCACCCCCTGCAGACCCAAGTAGAACAGTCCCAACTAAGATGGTTTGGCCATGTCTGCAGAATGGGAGAAGATCGGCTACCACGACAAGCATGGGAAACAAAGAGCCAGGGATCCAGACATCCAGGACGACCCAGAGTCCGCTGGGAGGACAACATTAGACAATCTTTGAAGGACCGAGGACTAGAATGGAACCAGGCCAGGAGGAAGACAGCCGATAGGATAGTCTGGCGCTCTCTCTTCCAAACCTCTACACCTCACTGTAGAAGGGGAACGACTAAGTAAGTAATGTGGCCATATGATGCCTGTTTTCATCTCTTTACTGTTGCAAGGTTTTTATAGGCTGAGTGGCATTCCTAAATGAGACTTGTATTTTAAAATCATTCCTTGCTTACAGAGTAGTTATTATGCCTCCCTTTTACATGGTACACCAGGATCATTCATTCCTCACAAGGAACCCTGCTGCAACAGACCTGGCTAGTAGGTGCAATGCTTATAATAATTTTCCTTTTTGCTCCCAATGAAGCATGGAACCATAACTGCCACTGACCCCCCTTGCTAGAAGCCTGCACCAAAGGATTCATGTCCTTGTGGTTTCTATAGCAATCTGTTCAACATTATGAGGGTGCCAACCACTTGTACAACCTCATATAAGTCATCTCTTGACGTCATGCCTGAGGACGGCACCCCTGTTAGTAGGAGGGTATGCTCCATTGAGGAAGCCTTTAATCAGTTCTCTTCATTCTTTGTCTCTAAAGAGACCCCCCTGAAACTAATCAGTGCAGTGTTCTCTATGTATGGCATTCGTCTTCTTTAAGTACCATGTCTGGTGGCATAGGTCACTTCTTTCCATGTCAAGTTGTCTAGTATATGCTCTCTTTGTCTTCCTCTATCTTTTTTCTTTCAATCTTCTCTGTTGTTACGGATACATTCAAGATTTCTTATTCCCAAAGAAAGTGGATTGCTTCTTTCTAACACGAGAAATAAGCTTCCTTTGCACACTGGCCTCTTCAGGACATATCATTACTTTTTTTTTAGCGGTCCATGGTATTTTTAACATTCTTCTGTAAAAACTACATCTCTGTGGCCTCTAGAGCTTTTCCTTCTTGTTTACTAATTGTCCGTGATTCACTCCCATATGTCAGGATTGGTTCTATATAACACTAAAGAACTCTCTTTCTTACTTCCACTGACAAAGAATTAAGTATGGTATTAAAAAACAGTAAAGTCATCACAGCATGTTCATATATGGATATTTTCAGTTTTACCACATATAATTCCCAAGGGTTTCTGAGGAGACAAGGAAATCATACGATTACTGCCTCCTGAGGGATGTTGTAAGAGGTGACTAATATGTGGTTGTGCATGGGACTGGCAACCTCATCATGTATAAAAAAAACAACTACAAAAACTACTGCTATAAGTTTCTGCACTTTGGTGTAGGCTTCCTCAAGAGGACCATCTGCGGAGGTGGATGACTGCTCCATAAAGAGTGAAAAAAGAGATGATATTGAGGATGTTGCATAAGAGGTCCAAATTAGAGGTTGAGCATATGCCTGGCAACTTCATCATATAGAACAAATTGCATACTTATACTGCTGAAGTAAAATGGAGTATACCCTCCTACTAAGATTAATGGGGTCAAAATGGCTAAGAGAGATGGCGTCTGCCTCAAATTCTAACAGTACAGGGTTTGCACCCAGTGCAGGGAATATAATTGATGGAAATGTTTTTCAGAACCACTGGTTCCTAATGATGTCACACTCCCCCCGATCTCCTAGGTAGTGAGATCAGATGCCTAGCCTTCTCGGATACGAAAAAATAAGAGGTCCCATGTGCAAGTTGCGCACGTTAAAAATCCCTCAGCAGTTGAAAATTGTAAAGAGTAGGCCAAACAGCCGCTGCCCTGGCAAAATTAAAAAATTAGAAAACCTACCCACCACAAAAATATTAATAGAATGTGTGATTCCTGTATACACACACTGGGATCCTTGCCTGTGCTAAGGAGTTCATGCACTGTGCCGAGATCCTCCTTGTGTGATCTAAGAGAGGAGATCGGTGCACTTATGGAGTTGTCCATCTGTAATGAAGATGGTCCTCAAAACTAAGCCAAACCAAACCAAACCCCAAACCAAACCAAGATTAATAGCAAAATGTAGAAGATACTTTTTTTTAACTACTGCTATTCACATTTTTAACAGTTACAATTCTTACTTATTATTTGTCACATCATCTCTGGGTGGAGCGACAGCTATGGACGATCTCTCAGATGGAGTGGAGGACCAAAGGTTGGAGTTCATGTCTGCCATTTTTTTAATAACGATACAGTCATTGCTTGCTGTGGTATTTTCTTCTAGCGGTGCTCTGAAAGTTGGACTTTCTTCTATCTGAATGTGTACATCAGTGTCATTATTCTTCTTTTACGTTTCATAAGGTGTACATGACCACTGCTGCAGTTAGTGCCCCTTGCAGAGTTAGTGCCCCTTGCAGGAAACCTATGCCATATAGGACTACTGCTTCCTGAGGTGTGTCATTACTGACAACCCTGAGGTTGTGTATGGGTCTGACAACCCTGAGGTTGTGTATGGGTCTGACAACCCTGAGGTTGTGTATGGGTCTGACAACGCTGAGGTTGTGTATGGGTCTGAGGTTGTGTATGGGTCTGAGGTTGTGTATGGGTCTGAGGTTGTGTATGGGTCTGACAACCCTGAGGTTGTGTATGGGTCTGACAACCCTGAGGTTGTGTATGGGTCTGACAACCCTGAGGTTGTGTATGGGTCTGACAACCCTGAGGTTGTGTATGGGTCTGAGGTTGTGTATGGGTCTGAGGTTGTGTATGGGTCTGACAACCATGAGGTTGTGTATGGGTCTGACAACCCTGAGGTTGTGTATGGGTCTGACAACCCTGAGGTTGTGTATGGGTCTGACAACCATGAGGTTGTGCATGGGTCTGACAACCACAAGGTTGTGCACGGGTCTGACAACCTTGAGGTTGTGCATGGGTCTGACAACCCTGAGGTTGTGCATACGTCTGACAACCATGAGGTTGTGCATGGGTCTGACAACCCTGAGGTTGTGCTTACGTCTGACAACCACAAGGTTGTGCATGGGTCTGACAACCCTGAGGTTGTGTGCATGGGTCTGACAACCATGAGGTTGTGTGCATGGGTCTGACAAACACGAGGTTGTGTGCATTGGTCTGACAACCTCATCCTCCAGCAATGACTGCTGCAAGAGCATATAAATGCTTTAATGCAGGATTCCTGCAAGGGGACCAGCTGCAATGGTGGTCTGTCCTCTATTTTTTTGACTGGCTTGACTGCCTACCTAAATAAATATCTTTCTGTTTGACTGTCTGTCTGCCTGCTGATCTTTCTGATGAACAAATATCTGCCTGTCTATCAATGCATTCGTTCATATATGCACCCATACATATATGCATCCATACATACATATATGCACCCATACATTCATCCACATATCCATTTATTTATATACGAGGTAGCTTCAAAAAGTTCCCGGAATTTGTGTATTGTATAGAAATAAGTAACAATACAATTATTTACACTACATTTCCTTCAAAATAGTTCCCTTCGGCAACTACACACTTTTGCCAATGTCCATACAGCTGTTTGAAACATTCCTGGAACCAATTCTTTGACATCTCTCTCAGCTGCTTTGTCGCATTCGTGATAACGTCCGCAGCATTCTTGAGTCTTTGCCTTTTCAGTGCTGATTTTAGGCAAGGGAACAAGAAAAAATACGGCGGTGCCAGGTCGGGAGAATATGGAGGATGTTCAAGGGCAATCACATTGTGCGTTGCGAGGTACTGCTTCACCAGTAGGGATCGATGTGCTGGCGCATTGTCATGCAGCATAACCCAATTGTTTGTTCTCCATTTTTCTGGGCGTTTCCTTCTGATTGCATCCCTTAGACGACGGAGGATATCAACGTACATTTACTTATTAACCGTTCGGCCTTCAGGAATGAATTCATGGTCTCCTGCCAATGTCAATCTCCTTTCTTTCTGTTCAGGAGATAACATTTTGGGAACCATGTGTTGACAAACACAGTGCATGTGCAGTTCATTGTGGAGAATACTGTAGCAACTTCCAACTGATATTCCAACTTCTGAGGCTATTTTCTCTACACTAAGTCTTCTGTCAACACGAAGAACGTTCCGAACACGCTCAATTGTTTCATTGTTTATTGAGGTAGGCGGTCGTCCGCTACGTGGATCATCATCGACACCAACACGACCTTCACAGAAACACTTGTGCCACTCAAAAACTTGCAATTTCTTCATTGCGGTATCGCCATATACTTTATTAAGCAAGGTTACTGTCTCTGAGGGTGACTTCTCAAGCAAAACACAAAATTTGACATTTGTACGTTGTTCAATCAAGGACATTTTCAACTCCGACGATGCTACGTGCACACCACACAAACAAACTTCTGTTCGAGAGTACATGTGAAGGTTACATCAGCCATGTCGTTTCCTCAAGGTCACTACCAACTTACAAAACTATAATCTCCATGACATAATCACCCATTCAAACGTTGAGTCGACTATTCCGGGAACTTTTTGAAGCTACCTCGTATGTGGTTTTACTTATATGGCTTCACCCATGTTGTTTCTTTAATTTGACCTTACTGGTCTACATGTCTTTCATTTCTTGTGTTTTCTTTTCTAATTTTATCAAGCTGTCTATCTATGTGATCTTATGTTATCCTTTCATCTATCAATCAGTACCCTTTAGCCTCCCCCCTCCCTCCAAGGAGCATAGGTCTTCAACAAACACATGTCAAGTCCTCATGTCACGTGTCATTTGCTCAGGTTCTTTCATCATTTTCACTTCTGTCTCCAGTTCTCCTCTTCATGTGTTTTTTGGTCTGCCACTGCCTCCCTTACTCTGGAGATTCCAGAGCAAGGACTGCCTGATAATGCTATCAACAAGTTTCCTCAGTGTGTGTCCTATCCATCACCAGCGTCTTCTTCTCATCTCTTGCTCCACAGGCACTTGTCTAGTGTTATTCCTTCCTTCATATGTCCATCTAAACACGTATCTGTAGACCAAGACACAAACTATAAACAAGGAGTGAAGATTGAACACAAGTAATAACTTTTTTGATCTGGTGGTGAAAAATGACAGATATTTCAAAACGTTCAGTTCTGACATTATTGGAGGCAGTTTATTATAAAACATCCACCTCAAGGCAACATTAATTATACAATGCAACCAGCATTTATGATACTTGCAATGGTAGCTCCACACCCTGTGGAGTTCTCATGGGTTTCTAGAGACAAAGAAAGTACTTCTGCTTCTTCAGACGTGTCATAAAAGCAAACTAATATGAAGTTGTGCAGGGGGGAGGCTGGCAACCTCATCATATCAAAAATAGTGACAGAAACTACCACTACAAGAGTTTGTGCTTTGGCATAAGCTTCCTCAACGGGGGATGATCATCTACAGTGTTGGCTCCATATGGAGAAACAAAAAAGGAGATGATGATTTGTAATACATAGCAATCAAACACATATCCAACAATGTAGAGCGAAGTGGTTCACCTACGCTGTAGCCATGTATCTATTCTCGTCTGATCTAGTCTTATGGTTCTGGTCCTGGGCATTGCAGAGATTTAAGTCGACTTTCAGGTCAGATGCACTCTCTGTCATCATGTGGAACTCAGGTTCTGATCGGACGTCTACCGACTGATGAAGACGTGAAGAATATTATTTCTGAACAACATTCAAATGAATTATAAAACTTAAGTAAAATCACTGTAAGCAGAGATGTAATGGCCAAGCAGCAAGTAGATCAACCTTCAGTGTAACTTATCATGCACTCATCAAGCAATGCATCAATCAATGAATCAGTCAATTAATCAGTCTGTTTGTCCGCTAATCCATTTGTCTACCCATCTGTCTGTCTTATTTGAGCACAATTTGGGAATGTTAGGTAATATCTCAAGTGGCTGTCATTATATATGTAGATCTTCAATTACAGCTACCTTTCAGAATATCAGCCACAGAAACCTATCAGAAAATCACCAATTTTACCTATCAGAACAGAAGTTACTTTGAACTACCAGAATATCAGTCACTGAGACCTATCAGAACATCGGTCACTCTGACCTATCAGAATATCAGTCACTGAGACCTATTAGAACACTGGTCACTCTGAACTGTTAGATCATCAGTTAATTAATCTATCAGAACATCAGCCAATATGACCGGTAAGAAAATCACTCTATGTGAAATATCAGAACATCATTAGTCACTGAGACTCATACAATCATCAGACACTTTAAACATCAGAGCTTCTGTAATAATGATCTATTACATAATCAGTCACTCAGACCTATAAATCATCGTATGTCGTGGAGACTTATCAGAATATCAGTCAATGTGATCTATCAGCATGTCAGTCACTGCAACCTATTAGAATATCAGCCAATGTCACTTTGCAGAACATTATCAGTCACTGAGACTCATCTATGTGGCTTATGAGAACATAATTCCAAAAAATCTATCAGAACACCTACTGTCACTGAGACCTTTCAGAACATGATACAATGTGACTTGTCAGAACATCATCAGTCGCTGAGACCTGTCAGAACATCATACAATGTGACCTGTCAGTACATCATCCATGTGACCTGTCAGAACATCATCAGTCACTGAGACCTGTCAGAACATCAACAGTCACTGAGACCTGTCAGGACATCACCAGTTACTGAGGCCTGTCTGAACATCATCAGTCACTGAGACCTATCAGAACATCATACAATGTGACCTGTCAGAACATCATCCAAAAAAATATATCAGAACATCTACTGTCACTGAGACCTATCAGAACATCATACAATATGACTTGTCAGAGCATCATCAGTCACTGAGACCTGTCATAACATCATCAGCCACTGAGACCTGTCAGAACATCACCAGTCACTGAGACCTGTCAGAACATCACCAGTCACTGAGACCTGTCAGAACATCAGACAATGTGACCTGTCAAAACATCACCAGCCACTGAGACCAATCATAACATCATCCAATGTACCTATGTCACGAAGTGGTTTTAAGTTTATAGAGTGTGCCTGAATGAAAGCAAGACCCTAGTATGAGAAAGTCTGAGAAGATAGAATTTAGATAGAAAATAACATGCCTGTGGACAGGTGAGACTATTGGCTCAAGAGATAGACCCAGGATTTGAATCTCCCCCTGCCGCTTCGTGACTAAAAAAAATGGCTATAGTCTCCCCCCCTCTGACTGCCTTGAAACACAAGGAGATAAGGGGTATAATTACGACCACAAACACCACTATACAGACAACATAGAGTAAGTATAGTAAAGAATAGAAGCTGATCCAGTAAATAATATATGTATATATTTATTTACATACAAGAAAACATAAAATGGCATCATACGTCATCAAGTCAGTCAATAGCGTGCACTGTTGCACGGCCTGGAAAAACCAAGGTAACAATTAAATTGAGAGACACTCAACCAAAAAAAACCCCAAATCACATTCACTCTTCCTGCCACCCTGCTGAGGAACAATAAAAATGGTTAGTGATTTAAACCAAATCTACTTTGGTGGGGCTGTCAACTTTTAGCCTCCACTCTCTAACACTAATAAATTTCTGTCTTAGTCCTGGTGACTCTTCCTCAACGAACGGCTACACAGCTTTTACTAGTCAGGCGATAGGCGCCGATAACTACACCACACGAAATGCTAAATATAATAGACTTGGTTTTTCGAACGCAGACTCAGTGTCTATCCGTCCAATGGATACTGAACAGACCCTACTGGTCCTGTCTATTTTCTCCCTCCTTCTCTATCTTCCTCTCTTGATCTCAGTGTCTCTCTAACACTCGAGGGCTGATGATGCGGCGTCTCCGTTACGCTCTTCTCTTGATTTCTATCAGGACCTAGGTATGGTAACCCTGTCACCTGTTCCTGATTTTGGTGATGACGATGTTCGGATATCAAGCATGAGGGACTTGATTAACTGTAGACAAAACTTCTCTGCTGCTGAATAGCTTCCCTCTTTTAACCCGCTCCGGAGTTAGAGGAAAAAAAAACACAGCCTTGATTTCAGGCTGTACAAAATGAAACTAGTCTCCCGGCCACCTGCCGTTGCTAGAGACTATAATAGCGATGCTCTCGGCTGTCTGATAAATAAACCTCGGTCCAGCTGAAGCATAGGGACTTCACTGCCAGAGACCATAGGGTAATTTTTCTTTTGCTCCTGACGATACTCGAGTACTCTGACCCTGAGATATGTCTTTTGCCGTGGATAATTTTATTTGACAAAATTATGCTCCCCACTGTTTCCGCCGTGACTCGCTGAAATTAAAAGAAACAGCGTCTAATGTACACCCTCTCTAGAATCGCTTATCTCTAACATATACGATACAAAAAATAATTCTATACACGTGTCTCTTCATTCTCACTTCTTCTATTCCCCTTCTCTCGTTCTTCATATAATACATGAAATACTATTATCCCACGTGGCACTAAAATCACACTTATCCTCCCCTCCTTCTACTAAAATCTGCCAGGTAAAACAAACAATAGCCCAGACCCGTCTGACATGTTACATGGCCGTTACGCATGGCCGATCACGTGTTCAAACTTGACAAAAATAGGGAAATCCTTTTACCCATTAACACAGGAGTTTCCCCGGCTTACTCTTATTAAATTAAATATCGCTATAGAAATAGTTTCCTCCCCTAAGCAGTATAATTCATTTACAACGTAAATCTGAACCCTCTGACAGTATTTCTCACATTTTTAAGGCTCAGACAAATTAACGAACACACCAGGGATTTCCCCATAAATTTACATTAGAAAATATACAGGAATAAATGGTGGTTTTACATAACATCCTACAAATATGGCACACGTGTTTCTCACAACTTCACACACTCCTATCTATTGCCAAAATCATAGAAAGAATAAGCACACTGTTGCATTACGTCGTTCTTCAAAAATAGTAATTAATGGCGCTACCGTTTATTTTAAAACTGAAAAGTTAATCTTTACCTAAGGGCGAATTTCTGAAAAACCCACTAATAAGTAAAACGAAATTTCTGAAAAACCCACTAATGAATAAAACGATAATACGATAAAATCTTACATACCAATTCATCGCTGGTTTTTCCCACAGTGGAGAACGATAAATTACGTAGTCTGACGGCTGGCACTTATTTTTCATAGAGACCGAATCCCCGTTTTCTGTCTCAATATATACAAGAGCAACCGCCCACGCGGATTTCCCTTCCTACGCAACTCCCGGACCAATGGGAGCGCTAGAAAAATTAATACTATCAACCCACGCAAACCCCGCGTGCTTCCGGCCTCGTCATATCGCGTGCCGGAAATGGCGATTATTTCCGTAAACAACGAACTTTACGGGAATCGCGAAAAATCAGAAGAAAGTAAAACTGATGCTAGAATAAAATAAACCTACCATCATAAATGAACCCATTTAATTTATCTACTCAAAAAAAAAAATACCAACCACGATATATATTCAAATGAGAAGAAAAAAAATGGTGGAAAAGCGGGCCCGAAAATAGCGATTTCCGTAAACAACGGAAAATCGCGTGATCAGAAGAAAATAAAACTGGTGAAAATTCAAAATAAAACCACAGAATCGGGCCTGTTAAAAGTCAGAATTACAGTGTAGTGTCACAACCTATTAGAACACCATCCAATGTGACCTATTAGAACATCATCCAATGTGACATCATAATATCTTCAGTCACTAAGGCTCATCAGATCATTAGCCAATGTGACCATATATCTTTATGATCTATTACAACAGTCTTCACTTACTCTAACCACAATATCAATCAATGAGAGACCTTCCAGAACATCAGTCACTAATTCCTACTAGAACTTCAGTCACTGAACTCTCATCAGCACATCACTGATGTCATTCATCACTGTGACATACCAGATAACCAGTCACTTTGAATTACATGCAATTCAGTCACAGAGACAAACGAAAGTCACAGAAGCTTACCAGTACATTAGTCACAAGTGGAGACTTTTTCCATCTTTCACCTAGAACCATGCCACGCGTCAGCTTACCCATCTCTGCCATCTCTCTCTTCACGGAGTATGTGACTGACTGTGGATTTTCATAAATCATTATTTCTGATTATAACACAAAGTAATATAAATCACATTAACAAGCAAGAAGTTATTGTGGTTCAGAATCGACGTCACTGAAAAACAGCTTGTCTACTATCAAATCATCATAATTTTCCATTCCATTCCTTATGTAGCAATGAGCTGGTCCCCTTGTGGGAAGCCTGCACCAAGCATTCACATGCTCTTGTAGTGGTAGTTTCTGTAGCAATATGCTACATGATGATATTGCCAGCTCTATGCACAGCCTTACATTACTTGCTTCTTACAACATGTCTGAGGCAGCAGAAGTTTTATTTTTTGTCTCCTCAGGGACTGGAACTACATGAAGCAAATCTATCTTACATACATTTTAAAGCATACATAGAAACACTCATCTATTCAGAAACATTCAAGTGTTTTTCAGTTCTCAAATTTAAGCTACCTCAGCATTATACAAGCATAACTTTCGAAAAGGAAAAGAGTTTTATAAGAAACAGATCCTAGAACAAATGGGATACAGAGCATCCTGGCCACTCACAAAATGATGCATATTACAAGGTCAGCAGAAGAGAATACGTGGTAATCTTCAGACCCAGCACAGGCCACATTAGATTGGGATACCATCTTTTCAATAAGCTAAAGATAGAAACTACCAATACGTGTAACTGTGGCATACGTAAAATAACTGCTGAATATCTCCTTCAAAGATACCCAACAAATGAGCAACAAAGAAAGAACATATGACCATCACCAGTACCAATCCTGGAGAAACTCTATGAAGATATAAATAGCCTCAAGCTGACCACTACTTTCTATCAAAACATTCAAGCAGATGTCTGAGAGAATGTACGAAGAAGAAGAAAAAGAAACTGTACCATGTTAGAAACACTGTTTTTGAAACTACCATAACTTTTCCCTTATATTTAACTTTTTTTAATTTTAGAGACCTTTAAAAAAAAAAAATCTTCTTGTCATGTTTTTTTTCTCAATATTTCAAAATGCTGACAAGTTACTGTATTTTTTCACGCCACGTCACAGCTTGTAAGCTTTTCCCTTCTGCATATTTTGAACTGCCCCATGAAGTTACTGGGGGGTCTCTGAGAAGACATATTTTGAACTGCTCCGTGAAGTTACTGGGGGGTCTCTGAGAAAACATATTTTGAACTGCTCCATGAAGTTACTGGGGGGTCTCTGAGAAGACATATTTTGATCTGCTCCGTGAAGTTACTGGGGGTCTCTGAGAAGACATATTTTGAACTGCTCCGTGAAGTTACTGGGGGGTCTCTGAGAAGACATATTTTGAACTGCTCCGTGAAGTTACTGGGGGGTCTCTGAGAAGACATATTTTGAACTGCTCCGTGAAGTTACTGGGGGGTCTCTGAGAAGACATATTTTGAACTGCTCAGTGAAGTTACTGGGGGGTCTCTGAGAAGACAAAAAAAGATTAGAACTATTGCTCCTTCAGGTATGTCATAAAAGGCAAATAATGTGAGGTTGCCCATGGAGCTGGCAACGTCATCATGCCAAACAAAATGCTACAGAAACCACTGCTACAGGAGCTTACTTACTTAGTCGTTCCCCTTCTACCGTGAGGTGTAGAGGTGCTACAGGAGCATGTGTTTTAATTCAGGTTTCTTAAAAGGAGGTCAGCTGCAGCGGTGCTTACTTGTTCTTTACAAAGTGAAAAAAAAAATGATGAGTGAATGAGTATTTTAAACACAACAGAAAAATCATGACTCTGTGCAGGACCTAGGCTCACCTCTGGCAGCCTCCACAAGAAAATACAACCATCAACGGCAGAAGAAATGATGTGTTTCATGTTGTGAGAGAACTTGACGCTGGTGATGTTTTCTGCGTGTCCGTAAAACGTATTGAAAATGATTCCAGAGTTGAACTGGGGATTTAATAAACCAAGAGTGAAAGAAAAATTAAAGAACCAAATAAAACAGTCATGAACAAATGCATAAAATTATTTTGTTTTAAAGAACAGGATTGTTCAATGAACTTTCTCTTTGATAAACTAACACAGGCACTCCACAGCTTACATAATACATGACTTATGTAAACTCAGACTTACCCAACCTCTCCTATAAGCCTTATTGTGTCATAATCATCATCAAGGCCTTTCAGCACCCCAAGGAGCATAAGCTTTCAACAAACTCATGCCAAGTCCTCCTGTCCCATGCCATCAGTCCCAGGTCTTTCCTCTTTCCTTTAATTTTCATCTGTGGTTACCTACTCTATGTTTTGTTTTTGGGTCTCCCTCTAACTCTCATACCCTGGGGATGTCAGAACAAGGACTGTCTTGTAAGGCTATCAACAGGTTTCTTCAAAATGTGGCCTCTCCATCACCAGCTTCTTTTTACTTAAGTTGACTTGTCCATCGTTGTTAAGTTTATGTGGCTTAAAGTTTCTACAGGATGTGGTATCTGGCCCCAAGCCCAACCCTTCTTGGTTATCTTTTACAACATGCACAGGTTACAATATTACTAATCTGTGCTCCACTTACGGGCCATGGTAACACATGGCTAACCGAAATTTTGTACCTGTATTAAACTTCTGAGTCAGAAGAATTATATGTTAAGTTACTGACCTCAGTCGTGGTTTCTGAAAGTTAAAAAAGAAGTGAATGATATGTCCGCCTGTTAATGAGAGATTTATGAAGAGCAGAGAGAAGAAAACAGCTGTTATTCAATCATCTTTGAATAAGTTATCTTTGAATAAGTTATCTTTGAATAAGTTGTCTTTCAATAAGTTGTCTTTCAATAAGTTGTCTTTCAATAAGTTATCTTTCAATAAGTTATCTTTCAATAAGCTTATCAGGAAGATCGAATGGCCAGTAGAGCTTAGAAGTTAAAAGAAATATAATTTTGTTGATGTATAGGTAAATAAACCCTGCATTAAAGAAAATTTAGTATATCATTTCTGCTTAGGTGAGTATACCTGAATTTTAAGAGACAGGTGATAGAGTTTACTTTAAAACGGGCTTAATTATGTATTTTAACACAGGTGAATGAGTACAAATATACTGAAATCAACATAAATCAAGTCTTAAATGTCAAGTCAGTCCTATTGCACAGCTCTGAAACATGGAAAACATGATCACTGATGTGGAAATGGAAAGAATTAGACAAACACTAAGGGATCAGAAGGTGAGTAGAAGATGCTGATGTTGAATAGGGCACACATTAAGAAAACCACACATAGCATTACAAGGCTGTCCCTATTCAGGAACCCCTACAGTAAAAGAAATAGAGGGAAACTATAAAAAAAAACACATGGAGAAGAGAGACAAAGACAGACATGAAAGGGGTAAAGAAGATATGTAAAAACCTTGAACAGATGGCACAAGAGAGGACGACATACCATGTTTTTGTTGGGGACCTGTGCTCCACAGGGAGCTGAAAAGTACTGATGATGATGATGATGATGACTTACTTACTTAGTCGTTCCCCTTCTACCGTGAGGTGTAGAGGTTTGGAAGAGAGAGCGCCAGACCATCCTATCGGCTGTCTTCCTCCTGGCCTGGTTCCATTCTAGTCCTCGGTCCTTCAAAGATTGTCTAATGTTGTCCTCCCAGCGGACTCTGGGTCGTCCTGGGGGTCTGGATCCCTGGCTCTTTGTTTCCCATGCTTGTCGTGGTAGCCGATCTTCTCCCATTCTGCAGACATGGCCAAACCATCTTAGTTGGGACTGTTCTACTTGGGTCTGCAGGGGGTGGGATTTAAGGCCTTGACGTATCGTCTGGTTGCGTACCATGTCTCTTCTTGTTACTTCAACCACCTTCCTCAGATACCTCATTTCTGAGGTTTGGATCTGGCTTTTGTGGGTTGTAGTCATTGCCCATGACTCGCATCCATATGTCAAGACTGGGACATAGGTGGAGCGGTATACAGCCATCTTCGTTTTCTTACCAACCTCTCTTTTGCTGAGGAATCCTCGATTTATGGCCTGAAAAAGTCTCCCAGCTGCTGCTTTTCGAGTGGCCAACTCTTCTTTGATGCCTCCCTTTCGGTCTATAATAGCTCCAAGGTATTTAAAGTGGTCGACCTGCTCCAGGACCTGTTCTCCCAGCTTAATCTGATGTCTTCTTTCTTCTCGTGATATCACCATGGATTTTGTTTTAGAGCTGCTTATGACCATCCCTCTCTTCTCCAGCTCTTCCTTCCAGACTTGCAGGTTGGATTAGAGATGTGCCTCTGATTTAGCAATCAGGGCAACATCATCAGCAAATGCCAGCTCCGAAATACAGACCTGTCTCATCTTCCAGTACCCCACTGAATACTTTCTTGTTCTCTCCTTACATGCCTTGATGACATCGTCCATGAGGAGTATGAAAAGGTAAGGTGACAGGATATCACCTTGTCTTACACCAGTGGTGGTCCTGAACTCTTCTGACTTATGGTTTGCTGTCCTCACATAATTTCTGCAAGACTTGTAGAAGCTCTGTATAGCATGAATCAGAGGTGCTGGAATGTTCTTCCTTGCCAAACAGTCCCAAAGTTTGCTCCAGGGGACCCTGTCAAACGCCTTTTCCAGATCTATGAAACAAAGATGGATCTCACTCTTATACTCAAGGGCCTTTTCACTCAGCTGTCTGAGTGTGAAGATTAGGTCTTGAGTACTTCGGTTTGCTCGGAATCCGCACTGGACCTCATCCAATTGTGGCTCAGCTAGGCGTCGGAGTCTCTGCTCTAGGATTCTAGAGTAGATTTTACCAGGGACACTGAGAAGGGATATGCCTCTATGGTTTCCACACTGTCGATTGTCACCCTTTTTGAAAATTGGTGTTATGATGGAAATCTCCCAATCCTTTGGTATGGTCTTGTTGCACCACGCTGCCTGTAGAACCCTTAAGAGTAATAGGTCGCCTGATGCTCCCATGTACTTAACCATTTCTGGTGTTATACCATCATGCCCTGCTGCTTTGCCCATCTTGATTTTCTCCAGTGCTGCCTTCAGTTCTTCCATCTTTATGTCATCTTCACCATCATTGGTTTTCTCTTCTGTGCTAGTGGTTATCATTTCTGATGCTTCACCATGCTCACCATCCAGGAGTTCTGAGAAATATTCTTTCCATCTTTCCATTACTTCCTTCGGGGCAGTAAGCAATTTGCCTTGCTTGTCCTTTATAAATTTGAGAGGGCATTGTTTTTCCTTTCTCATGTTCTTTAGGGTCTTATAGAACAATTTCTGGTTTTCTTGTGCATCTTTTTCTAGCTTTTCTCCAAATTCTTCCCAGGACTTCTGTTTTGCTGCTAGCACTTTGTTCTTTGCTTCTGTTCTGAGTGTCACATATTCTCTATATTTTTCCATTTGTCCTGTTGTGTTTTTAGCTCCTAAGTATTGTTTCCATGCCATTTTCTTCTCTCTTATTTTCTCTTTGACTTCCTCTGTCCACCAAGGTGTCCTCTTTCTCTGGTTCCCAAGTCGGACTTCACCGCATGCTTCTGCAGCAGCTGTCTTTATGATATCCTTGAGTTTATTCCAGAGGGTTTCCAAGTCATCAGGTCGTTCTTCTGTGTTGCTCACTGCTGTAGCAATAAGCCCCTGATATCTGGTCTTAATTTCTGGCTCTCTCAGCTTGTAGGTCCTAATGCTCATTTCTCCCGCTCGTTTACTTGGTTTCTTGCGTGATGTTGGGCAGTTCCTAGGCTGAGCAACTCTTTCAGTTGTTCTTTTGATTGTTAGCAGGTAGTGATCACTTCCAATCTCTGGCCCCCTCCAGACTCTAGCATCCCGGACATATCTGAATGAGCTTCTCCGAACAATGGCATAGTCGATCACTGACTTCTCATTCTTGGTTGGTTCACATCTAGTGTATGCATGTATGCGCTTATGGGGGAACTTGGTGTTTGTAATGATCAGATTCTGCTCACTGCAGAATCTAAGGAGTCGCTTTCCATTGTCATTGAGAGTATCTTCTCCATATCTTCCGATAACTCCACCCCATCTAGCATGGTCATTTCCAACTCTGGCATTGAAATCTCCGAGCATGATAACTTCATCTAGGCAGTCATCCACTGTCCTTTGAAGCAGCTCGAAGAATTCCTCCTTGACCTCTGCTCTCTCATCCTCATTTGGCCCATACACTATGACCAGGTTGACTATGGTTTCTCCTTCTTTTAGTTTTACAACCATAATGCGCTCCGAGACAAAGTTCCATCCCTTGATACTATCTTTCTGGTTTTTGGCCACAATGCAACCCACGCCCCCTTTAGCTCTTTCAGATGTGGGTACACCACTGTATAACAGCGTGTTGCCATCGAGATCCATGACTCCTTGTCCCTTTTTCTTTCTTTCGGTAATAGCCAGGATTTCTAATTTTGCTTTCCTCATCTCTTCCATCAGCTCCTCTTCTTTCCCATTTATACTTCTTGTGTTCCAAGTTCCATAAGTCGTAGTCCGTAGTCCGTTCCAGTTCGTCGCCTTTAGAATCAGTCCGGTTTTCTCTCTTATATTGCTCGTAATCATAGTTTAAAGCAAACAGGTGATTGGCCTGTTGTGCCTTTGCATGGTGGAGGGGCTGCCTCCTTACGGCCTCCATGCAGGCCGCCCTCCTCCTTTTTCATCCGGGCTTGGGACCGGCATAGGCGGAGTTGATGATGATGACGCTGATGTAAAAACCAAGAGTTGCTGAAAAGTACTGATGATGATGCCGATGTATAAACCAAGAGTTGCTGAAAAGTACTGATGATGATGATGATGATGACGCTGATGTATAAACCAAGAGTTGCTGAAAAGTACTGATGATGATAATGATGACGCTGATGTATAAACCAAGAGTTGCTGAAAAGTACTGATGATGATAATGATGACGCTGATGTATAAACCAAGAGTTGCTGAAAAGTACTGATGATGATGATGATGATGATGACGCTGATGTATAAACCAAGAGTTGCTGAAAAGTACTGATGATGATAATTATGACGCTGATGTATAAACCAAGAGTTGCTGAAAAGTACTGATGATGATGATGATGACGCTGATGTATAAACCAAGAGTTGCTGAAAAGTAATGATGATTTTTTTTTTTTTTTTTTTTTCGTACGCCCGCTAATACTCGAGGCGAAATCTCAGGTTATTATTAATTTCTAACCTGACATTGATTTTACGTGAGTATCCCTTTTTTTCTTGTACAGAGACAGGTGTCCCTTGCCATTCAGGCAGATACTCGCCGATTTCGGAGGTACCCATTAGAGCTGGGTCGGCTCAGGAGCCGCCAATCCCTGGTCGATGACACTCCTTCAAATGTTCTCGCCAGGTCTCGAGTTAATCCAGTCCAAATCCCGGTCGACGAAAAATCCTCAAATGCCGTCGCCCGGGTTTGATCCTGCATCACCCGGTCGCCAGAGCGGTGTTGCAACCACTACGCTAGCGCGGCTCCCAGTACTGATGATGATAATGATGACGCTGATGTATAAACCAAGAGTTGCTGAAAAGTACTGATGATGATGACGACGCTGATGTATAAACCAAGAGTTGCTGAAAAGTACTGATGATGATGACGATGCTGATGTATAAACCAAGAGTTGCTGAAAAGTACTGATGATGATGATGACGCTGATGTATAAACCAAGAGTTATCGAGAAAATGGAACATCATTTTTTTTTTGTAGGTGAAGCTAAAGACAAAAAGAAATTATACATGGCTTTCATACAGGTGAACGAACCTCAGATCATAATAGATATTTTTTTAACAGGTGAATCAAGTGAAAACAACAAAATAATATATCATTTTCAAGCTTCATAATGAAACAAAAAAGCAGCTTTTGTGGTAGATCCATGCCTCCAAAGAGAGCAAAAAAATGATGATGGTGAGTGATATCCAGTCATTTTCTACTGTTCCCTGTGTATCTATTTCAATATCTGTTCATGGTTAGTCCCTAACAGTTTTGACTTCTGACAAAGTTTCACGATGTAAGAGAATTAATATCAGAGAGATGATTTTGGCATATAAATGATTTTTGAACATATGAAGAGACATAACTCTTTATTGAAAACCATAACAGATGAATGCCCCTTGTGGTTCATGTGGGTCTCTGAGGAGACCAGAGAAAAAACAAGACTACATCTCCCACTGGCATGTCATAAGTTGCGACTAATACTAAAGCTGTGCATAAGGATGCTCATCATGTAAAAGCATTGCTGCAGAAACAATAGTTGCAAGAAGACATGAATGCTTTAATACTGGTTTCCTGCAAGGAGACAAACTACAGTGAAGGCCCCATTCTTCACGAGGAATCAAAAAATGAAAAGAAGAAGAATAACAGGGAAAAGTTGAAGGGAAAAGAGGCAAGACAACAGTGCTATAACTGGGCAGGAAATATAACAAGACTGACAGAAAATGCTCTTATATAGTGTATCACCAAGTCAGGAGACAGAACTAAAATCAACTCTGAATGTGTGAAGAGTGCACTTCATCAGATCTGGTAACTTTACCTAGAGTGCAAGAACAAAGAAATGTCATTGGATTGTTTCTGCATATTGCTGCGCTTTGATAGTGGTGATGGTGATGGCGATTAATGTGATAATGATATTGGTACCTGCAGCAAGTTGATGGTCCTGTTTGAGCAAGCTGTGAGTAAATATTGACCAGAAGGGTCTATCTCAATCTTGACAAGCTGACCTCCATGACTTGGACAGCCTCTAAAGAGATTTTGCTGACTTTTCATTACATTTAAAGATGAATGAGATTACTGCTGATTATCTACATATTTTTCTCTTCCCTGTCTTTGTTCTCAAGTTTAAAAAAAATTGTTGTAAGGTAAGGTGTTTTCATATACATATTCTCTGTTAAGACAACCATTTCATCTAGGATTTAACACTAATAAAATTTCTTATCATTTTCCTCAAAGTAGTCATTCTCAAATCCGGCTAACTGCTCTCAGACTGAATTATCCTGCATGTCTCTTCTTTTTCTACTGTTAATATCACTACTCATACAACTGCAGCTTGTACTACTTCTGTTGTTATATATCTATTACTAACACAACTTTAATACTACTACCACCATCATCACAACTGAAACTACAACCACCTGACAACCACAAAACTTCTAAGCACAACTACCACCACAATCACAATGACCACAACCCTCACAACCACAACTATCACCACACTCACACAGCTATCACCATCCTCACAACCCCAACTACCACCACCCTCACAATCACTACTACCACCATCATCACAACCACAACTACCACCACACTCACACCACAACTACTACCACACTCACAACTACCACCACCCTCACAATCACTACTACCACCATCATCACAACCACAACTACTACCACACTCACAACTACCACCACCCTCAAAACCACAACTACTACAACCCTTCTAAGCACAACTACCACCACAATCAGAATGACCACAACCCTCACAATCACCACACTCACACAACTATCACCATCCTCACAACCCCAACTACCACTACCCTCACAATCACTACTACCACCATCATCAAAACCACAACTACCACCACACTCACACCACAACTACTACCACACTCACAACTACCACCACCCTTAAAACCACAACTACTACAACTCTCACAACCCCTACAATCACCATCATCAAAACTACAACTACTACCACACTCACACAACCACAACTACTACCACCATCAACAACTATCACCATCATCACAACCACAACTTCTACTACACTCACACAATCACAACTATTACCGCACTCACAACTACCACCATCCTCAGCCACTACTATCACCATCCTCACAACCACTACTATCACCATCCTCACAACCACTACTATCACCATCATCACAACCACAGCCACAACTACTACCACACTCACAACTACCACCACCCTCACAACCACTACTATCCCCATCATCACAACCACAACTACCACCACACTCACATAACCACAACTATCCCCTTCCTCACAACTACTACCACATTCACAACTACTACCACCCTCACAACTACTCTCTTACAACCACAACTATCACCACCCTCACACAAATGCAACTATCTCCACCCTCACAACCACAACTCTCACAACCCTCACACAACCACAACCATCACACAACCACAACTTTCATCACCCTCACTACCCCAACTACCACCACTGACACAAATATCATTGCCATGCTTACCGAAATGTTGTGTTTTCAGCAGAGCTGATGATGCTGTAGACCCTCACAAACCTGTCTTGGCACGCCATTGCTATCAAGCCTGGAGACAATGAAGACCATGCACTCACTGTTACCACGGTTATAGTTATTACAACACTGTCAAGAACATTTTGTGCAGTGTTATACAAGTTACAGATGTCCAACACATGTGCTCCATAGGGAGCATGGATAGTGTTGTGTTGGTAAGTTCTAGGAGAGTCAGATGGAATGTTTTTTGTGATCCTATTGGCTGGTTTGATTGTTGTAGGTAGGCTTGTGAGTTTGTGTTCATCAGGTCTTCAGAAGTGTTAATGAAAAAGTGAGAAAACTGAATGTGAATTAGGCATCAAGGATGTGACAATTTTTTTGAAGCTGATTTGGCTGCTTGAATTTTGAAACAGAAGATTGTGAATCAAGTAAGATTTCGAGATTGTACTATTGGATGAAACAACTTCAGTTTATTAGATTCAACTTGTATAAGTCTAGAAATTTATTTTTCATCTTGGGATCATTAGTTTCACTTTTACTACTCTTCACATAAGCAAGAACTTCATTGCCATATTTGTGATCTACGTGAGATGACATGTCATGAGCTGTAGCTGTGCTACTGGATTACACATCTACATATCTATATAACAGGAATGCCAAGAGATATTGTCAGAGAGTTTCAACATTAAATAGTGTATGAAGACTGATCCTGGATTACGTGTTATCCTCATATCTTATTGGTATTATTGTTGTTCAGAATCTTCTTCATTGCACTCCAGGAAAGCCCATAGGTACTCATGGGTAAGATCCAAAGGGTATGAATGCTGACTGTCCCTGTAGCAAGCTGGTTGTATACACACCTGACTCATCCTCTCATACTTCCATCTCTGCCAGTTCTGCACTTGATACCAAATTCCAGAATTCTGAGCCATGTTCATTTATTCATTGCACGTTCTCTAACAGGTGGTCATTGTATGTCCTTATTATCTCTCCCTTATCCAAATCCTACATCTCCACTATGGATGCTCTTGGGGCTATTCTGTCAGCTCTCTTGTTGTGTATTCCTGCATGACCAGGACAGTAGATCCATAACCAGTTCCTTAAGGGATGAGAACTCTATGCAAGTTTTCCATTTATGTCACAGCCATCAATTCTGGACCTCTACTCTGGACCTCATATCTGTATGTCCAAGGAAAAAAAGATATAAAGAGAGAGTAAAAAAACTACCACTGATATACCCACACATACATGCATATTGCTATCACTTTATCCTTAGATCTATCAGTGCCAAAAATCAGGAATTGCTGACACTCAAATAATTATTCACATCTTGTGACATGTGAAGACTGTAGCCAGCTAGTTGGCAACCTCATGATTAACACATATTTCTCATTGTGGCAGCGACTCCATAATGAAGGTTTTCAATCTTCTTCTTCTTGCGATCGCATCTTTGATGTTTACACTGTCAGATGAGTTCTCATGATGAACTCGACCGTTGTCTGGAGTTCCTCTTTAGCTCCATACAGCTTTGAGTTTAGTGTTGAGTCAATGGGCCAGTATATCTTTCTTAACTGGTCGTACAGAGGACAATCCTGTAGAACATGCTCAGCAGTTTGTTCGTTTAATCCACATGTGCACAGTGGTGAAGCAGACAATCGTAGCTTGTACATGTGTTTATTCAGTTTGTTATGCCCTGTCCTTAGGCGAAAAATGGTGATCTGTCCCTCCCGGTCAAGAGTGTGGTAGTCGTCGTTGGGTTGATTCTGTTCTCTTCTGATAGTCTGGATAGTTCTCTTTTTCTCAAAGTATGTGATTTCATTATCTTCTTTTTCACATTCTCCTCCCTTTTTGCAAGTTTATCCGACTTTTCATTTCCTGGTACACCACAATGGGATGGTACCCACTGAAGTATGGTTCGCTTTTTGGCAGCTACCTTGCTTAGTTCATTTCTCAGATACGGGAGTTTACCACTCTTGAGAGTTTGCAGTACAGACAGTGCATCTGTGAGGATGACTACCTGCTGGCAGTCAGAGTTGGTGTTATAAATCATATTTGCAGCTTACTCTAGAGCTTAAACATCAGCTGTATAGTTGGAACAGAATTTACCAGTGGGAATATACCTAGTCTCATAGTGGTTGTCAGGGTATGAGATAAAGATACCGACGTCTCCATTCTTTACAGCATTTATTGCTGATCCATCTGTGTAGGCATGTATCCATGAGTGTTCGGGATAGCTTTCTTGGATCATACTCAATGTAGCAGTTCGTGTTTGCAGATCATTATACTCATATCCAATTGTGAGACCACTGAAATTTTGTATTAATTTGGAGGGTACTGCTGGTCTGTTCCCATGGTACAGGGTGGGCTTCAGGGTATAGGGTTTTCAATCAAACCAAGTTCTGTTCTTGCTCTCTGTATTGTTCTATTCTAATTGAATTTCTGCTCCAGACTTCCACACTGTCCATAACGTATTCTCTGGCATCACCAACCTTATCTTTCATTACAACAAAACTGCGTCAACTATATACACTCATCATCTTTCAATTCCCTAAGAAGCATAGGCCTTCAACAACTTTATGTGAAGTCCTCCTGTCCTGTGCCATCTGCTCAAGGTATTTCCTAAGCCCTTTCATTTTTCTCCAGCTTTCTTCTCCATGTATTTTTCGGTTCCCCTCTACTCCTCTTACCCTGGAGATTCCAGATCAAGGACTGCCTTGTAATGCTATCAAAAGGTTTTCTCAGCGTGTGTCCTATCAATCACCAGCATCTTCTTCTCATCTCTCGTTCATCTGTCACTTCTCTGGTTCTTGTCATCGGTTTCAAATTTGAAATCTTGCACCACTTCAATCCTTCTATTCTACACTAGCACCCACTTATGAAAATATGTAACTTCTTCAGTCAACTATACATTTCTGTCTTTTTTAATCACACGTCAAAATATTATGACGTCTTTTGTAGCCATGTATTTGGTTCTTGGCTAGTCTGTCTGTTGCAAGTGGTTTCCGGGGCTCTCTAATGAGACAAATAAAGATTAGGATCAGGCACACCGTGAGAAACTATGGTGAGGTTATACTTAGAGTTGGTAACCCCACCATGTACAACAAATTACTACAAGAGGCCATAACTGTGACCCCAGGAAGGAAGCCTGCATGAGAGTACTTTAAATGCTCTTACAGTGGTGGTTTCTACAACTGTTAGTTTTACATGGTGATGTTTCTATAACAGTTAGCTGTAGATGACGTTTCTATAACAGTTAGCTGTAGATGATGTTCCTTTTAGTTTTTTTATAACATTTTTTTAAATAAATGTTAGTTTTACCTGATATTGTTTCTGTAACATTATTTGTACATGATGTGTCTATAACAGTTTTACATGATAATGTTTCTATAACATTAGTTTTACATCAGAAAATCAGAAGGGTCACTATAAGAGACTTGTTGTTCGCTGATGATGCTGCAGTCGTCACTCAAAGCCAACAGGAGCTTCAGAACTTGATGAATCGCTTCACTAAAGCATGCAAGGACTTTGGCCTCACAATAAGTCTAAAGAAAACGAATGTGCTGAGTCAGGATGTGGGTGCTGCACCAGTTATCACTATCGCTAACTATGAATTGGCAGTGGTGCACCACTTCACATACCTAGGGTCTACCATCAATGACAAACTCTCACTGGATACAGAAATCGACAGCCGCATTGGCAAAGCTGCAGCTACCTTTGCCCGCCTCACATCGCGTGTTTGGGGAAACTCCAAACTCACAATGAAGACCAAAGCTGCAGTATATAATGCCTGAGTCACCAGCACACTCCTATATGGCAGCGAGACCTGGACGACCTATGCTAAGCAAGAAAGAAGGCTCAATACCTTCCATTTACGGTGTCTACGCCGCATCCTCGGCATTTCGTGGAAAGATAAAGTGACAAATGTCGAGGTGTTGTCACGTGCTGGCCTTCAAAGTATGTATACACTGCTTAGACAGCGCAGACTTCGCTGGCTTGGCCATGTTCGCCGCAAGGAAGATGGTCGCATCCCAAAAGATATCTTCTACGGACAATTAGCAGATGGCAAGAGAACAGTTGGGCGACCACAGCTGAGGTTCAAAGATGTGTGCAAGAGAGATATGAGGGCACTGGACATGGATCCAGCAACATGGGAGGACGAAGCTGCCGATCGCACTAAGTGGCGATGCTATTTACGGCGCCACCTCAGATTGGGCGAAGAGAGGCTCACACAACAAGCAGAGGAGGTGAGAAAACGTCAAAAGGAGCACCAGGAAAATAAGCAGCTGAGGGCTGTCACCTCAGGGGCGCATTCCCATAGTCAGTTATGACTGAAGGGGCTATTATTATTATTATTATAGTTTTACATGATAATGTTTCTATAACAGTAGTTTTACATGATAATGTTTCTATAACATTAGTCTGACATGATGTTTCTATAACATTAGTTTTACATGATGTGTCTGTAACAGTTAGACATGATAATGTTTCTATAACATTAGTTGTACATGATGTGTCTGTAACAGTTTTACATGATGTGTCTGTAATAGTTTTACATGATGATGTTCCTACAACAGTTATCTTTACATCATAATGTTTCTGTAGCAGTTAGCAACTCCATCTTAGTTGCCTCTTACTGGTTGTCTTATTCTGTCTCCTCAGAGACCCTTGGAAACTGTATGAGGTTCACCATCAGAACATCATTTTGCCTAGCACTCCTTATGGAGCACGCAGCCACCACTACAGCTGGTCCCCTTATAGGAAGCCTGCATCAAGCACTCACATGCTCTCACAGCGGCGGCTTCTGTGGCAATATGTTTTACATGAGCGGTGACTTCTGTGGCAATATGTTTTACATGAGTGGTGGCTTCTGTGACAATGTTTTACATGAGTGGTGGCTTCTGTGGCAATATGTTTTACATGAGTGGTGACTTCTGTGGTAATATGTTTTACATGAGCGGTGGCTTCTGTGGCAACATGTTTTACATGAGCAGTGGCTTCTGTGGCAATGTTTTACATGAGTGGTGGCTTCTGTGGCAATATGTTTTACATGAGCTGTGACTTCTGTGGCAATATGTTTTACATGAGCGGTGGCTTATGTGGCAATATGTTTTACATGAGCGGTGGCTTCTGTGGCAATATGTTTTACATGAGCAGTGGCTTCTGTGGCAATGTTTTACATGAGTGGTGGCTTATGTGGCAATGTTTTACATGAGCGGTGGCTTCTGTGGTAATGTTTTACATGAGCGGTGGCTTCTGTAGCAATGTTTTACATGATTGGTGGCTTCTGTGGCAATATGTTTTACATGACTGGTGGCTTCTGTGGCAATGTTTTACATGAGCGGTGGCTTCTGTGGCAATATGTTTTACATGAGCGGTGGCTTCCATGGCAATATGTTTTACATGAGTGGTGGTTTCCATGGCAATATGTTTTACATGATGACGTGGCCATCCCCTTGCACAAGCTCATATTAGTCACCTTGTATGACATACCTGAGCATGCAGCTGTCCTGTTCTTCCTCTGTCTCTTCAAAGACCCCCTGGAACTACAAGGGACAACTACCACATCAGATACTCAAAAACATCAGACATACCAGTGAATCTTTCCCATGATGCTTGATAGCTGATGATGAATAACCTGGTTGTCATGGTAACAACCGTGGTGGTGATGGCTACCAAACCTTAATATTTTGACTGTACCTGACCACTGGTTAATTGCAAAGTCCACCACTGATTTCTTCTCTACAATAGCACGGACGGGTTTGAATGAAAACACATTGGAATCCAAGTAAGCCCTGATTAGCACAGACATGTCCAGACTACTTGTTACCTGAATATATAAATATATAGATAAAGTGGCAGGTCATAGGTAGGTGAGTAGACAGACTGGCTTATTAGACTGACAGAATATAAAATAGACCAGTGACTCTCAGCTTATGGGTCATGATCCTAAATTGGGTCATGGGAAGCACTGTGATGGGTTGCATCCCTTACTCGAAGTCTTAAGCTGCATGACTTTGGCTGAATTCCTATGATTAATTTTCACTTGTTAATTTTGGTACTTCTTCTTCTTCTTCGTTCGTCCTGAAAAGGACGGTGGTTGCGTTGTGTCTGTTTGCGCCTAAGCTGTGATATCTGCACCTTTCGGTCGACACATCCGACTTCTGCACGGCATTTTTTAAGGACCGGGTTTGCCTTCCCATTTCGATCCATGCTCGCTCAGCCAGCCTGCACTGCTGCAGACTGTTTCCAGGACCACCACAAGGAGGTGGAGCATGGTCTTGACCAGCTCTGGTTCGCTGGTCCTGATGCAGGCAGTCAAGCTATGAGTTGCTGACTGCATTCACTATTGCTGCATCTTGGGGTCCCAATTTTGGTACAATGGTCACTTGCTTAATGAACTGTGAAAACTGGATTATGGTCATAACAAGAGTGGGAACCAATGCAATAGAAAGCTACATGGAAAAAATACTCAAGCAGAAAGACATGTAGGCAGTCACAGTTGTATCAAACAAGATGAGAGATATACAGACATGTCTTCTCTTCTTCTTCCGTCCTTAGCCAACGACCGTCAAAGCAGTCAGTGGCCATTACGCCTAGTGGCGTCTTAAGGGCAACAACGAATAGATTTTCTTAGCCGTTGTTCCCATCATGCCTAATGGCGTTTTTAGGGCAACGACAAATCAATCCGTTTGTTGTTGTTTCCGTAATCAAAGTATACAGACATGTAGGCAGTCACAAATGGATCAGACAAGATAGAGACATGTAGGCAGTCACAGATGGATAAGACAAAGTGAGAGATATACAGAAATATAGCCATCACAGATGGATCAGACAAGATGAGAGATATACAGACATGTAGACAGTCACAGATGGATTGGACAAGATGAGAGATATACAGACATGTAGACAGTCATACGAGGGGGCTTCAAATGAAAACCTTAAATTTGCGATACAAATTTGAAACACCGTGCCATTGTCATGTAAGTTGGCAGTATTGTTGCTAAGGATGTCAAGAGTGTCCTGCAGGTGGCATCACGGTGCAGAGGAACCACATGACGTCACAGTGGGAGTTTAACGATTGCTGCCCCACTAGTGACATGCACCAAGGAGAAGCAGCGTTCCGTTATTCGTTTTTTGAGCAGCGAAGGGGTGAAACCTATAGAAATTCATCTCGAATGAAGGTCCAGCATGGTGATGCATGCCTGTCACTCCAGCAAGTGTACGAGTGGAGTAGGAATCATCTTCGACCCGCAATCAAATCCAAACGGCGAGGACTTCTGAGTACAGGTGTCTTGTTGCAACATGACAATGCTCCGCCCCATACTGCCCGTGTAATGGTTGCAACCATTGAAGACCTACACTTTGAGTGTCTTCCACATCCGCCGTATTCGCCAGACCTAGCCCCAAGTGATTACCACGTCTTTGGACCACTCAAGGAGACCATGGGAGGAAAGACTTTCAGGTCCGATGAAGAGGTGCAGCAGGTGGTGCATTAGTGGCTACACACGTGACAAAAAGAATTCTTTTCTAGAGGAATCCATGCACTTTGTAGGCGCTGTGGGACTTGTATAGAACGCAATGGTGACTAAGTTGAAAAATGATAGTTGTGTGTCACTTTTTCTTAATAAATTTAAAAAAAAAAAAATATTTTAGGTTTTCATTTGAAGCCCCCTCGTATATGGAAGAGACAAGATGAGAGATATACAGACAAGTAAGCAGACACAGATGGATAAGACAAGTTGAGAGATATACAGACATGTAGACAGTCACAGATGGATCAGACAAGATGAGAGATATACAGACATGTAGACAGTCACAGATGGATCAGACAAGATGAGAGATATACAGACATGTAGACAGTCACAGATGGATTGGACAAGATGAGAGATATACAGACAAGTAAGCAGTCACAGATGGATAAGACAAGTTGAGAGATATACAGATATGTAGACAGTCACAGATGGATCAGACAAGATGAGAGATATACAGACATGTAGACAGTCACAGATGGATCAGACAAGATGAGAGATATACAGACATGTAGACAGTCACAGATGGATCAGTGTTACGTACATTTATTACCTAAGGGGGTAGTCTTCGGTCCTGCCAAATGTACGCACCAGTCTCAATATAGTTATATTATTTGTGCGTTCGATTGATTCACGCACTGACGTGCACAAAGCAGTGTGAGTTGCTTTGGGACGCACGGGTAACCTAGTTGGGTAGATTATGACGTCATGTTTTGTATGGGGCAGTACGGACCATTGTGATGTCCGTGGGATTTTTCTTGTGTTGTGGCAAGTATGGTGAAAGCCATCCTTATTGCGATATTGGTCTTCAGGTCGAAGCCAATATGGAAAGTATTATTTAAGTTGACGCCCCTCATATTTGTATGATTAGTGAGTGAAACGTGTAGTTTAAGGCTGCTCCTTGTATCAGTCTAGCGGGGATCCATCTTGTAATGTTATCCCTAGAATGGACCTACGGAGTTGATAGCCTCTGAGATCGATCGTAGAAGGAGGATTCCTACGACGGAAAGAAGTTAATTTGATTGCAGTATTCATATGTGTAAACGCCTTTATTGTAATGCCAAAGTCGTGGCATGATTTTTGAGAGGTTAGTTAAAACCTAAAGATACTAACTCAGATACCTCTTCATATATGTACCAGTGAATATATATTGAGTATACGTTATATGGAACTATGTCTTGGATAGAAACAGTCTCTTATTGGACGAATGCGGGAGTTCGTGGTATGGGAGTACATGCTTAGTTGGATGACCTCAAGCAAGGTCAACGGACATTTTATCTAGCTTGAACATTACTGGATTCGTATTAATTGAATGTAAGGAACATGTTTGAAAGGACCCCACCACAGTACCAAACCATCATCATTCACCAGAGTATTCTTGTCATGCATTTTATGTGATTGTCCTAGTCAAGAACAGTGTATCGTAGCGTTGAACTTATGTCGACAATAAACCATGTTAACTGTTCTACCAGCCTTCACAGTTTACTTCACTTCACGGCAGGCTTTGATTAACATGCCTGGGGTTTACATCGTTGTGTGTTGAACTTATTTGACAGTTGTGTGGATTCGCGTTTTATTATCAGCACGATAGAAAACCATCTATGGAAACTCAGAAGAAAAGCACTATCAGTAAATGGCGGCCGGTGTGGCTTGAATTGCTCAAGATTCAAAACGGGAATTACCTCACAAGTTCCACACTAGTTGAAAGTACGTGGATTCTCTAACAACTCATATCCTTTATAACGGCTACCTCAAGGTCAAGGTACATTGAACCTCAATCTCAAGTTCTACATCAGTGTATGACTACGTGGGACCTCAGCTGTTAGTCCTCATCTGGCAGAACTCAAGTATTCGAAACAGAGTATTTCGTTGTCTCAAGCGTACATCCACGGAGACGAGGCACATTGATTTTTTACCTGCACGCGAGATGAGTATAACGTGTTTTCGTTGTACACTTTATTACGTTTAGCTGTGCCTCATGTAGTTATGTCCACATTTATATTTTTCATGTTACATGTTATATGTGTTGTATTCTTCGTGGGAGGTAGGGAGGTTGATCTGACGAACGAGATCCATCTCGAAGCCAATTCGGGCTCTTCGTCAGACGTTCTGTAGGGCTCATTTTGTAAGTTTCAATTGAGCGATAATTCCGGTACAAGGCTAGAAACCTTGCCGAAGTTCCGATCGCTAGTTGTCCCTTATAATAGTAGTTGTTTAGCTGTTTCGTCACGTTTACTTGTTGTTTTCGTAGCTATTTTTACTTGTACCTTAGTTTCATGATGTATTTTGTATGTGATTATTGTCCGTCTAACCTGTCTATCATTCAGTTTTTTACAAAGCATATGTTTTTACACTGTGGTGTCAATTGTCTTGTGCTTTATTGGATCGTAGATGTCATCGTAATTTTTTACGACATTCTATTTTAGTTCCACATTTTTATTTTATTTGATTTCTACGACTGTAGTCATTTGTCTTGATTATCGTGTTGTGTCAGTATTGTACTGTTGTCTGTCACGTTATTGCTTTCACACCATTACATGTTATAAATTACATTATTAATTATTAATATTATTGCCTATTATATAACTTGATTTTACCGTTCTAGGACAGGAACGAAGACCACTAGTTGTAGTAACACTTTTAAGTAGTATTATTACATAATAATATTAAATAATGTCTACCTTAGACTATTTTATTAAGCAAGCTAAGGCACTTAATATACCTCCGGAAGAGATTAGATCTTTTGCTATGACAGAATATAAAGAATCGCAAAGGTTGGAATCTCAAAGATTGGATGCTGAAAAGTTACATTTGGAAAATTTGAAATCTGAGGCTGAGGAAGATGAAAAGAAGAGGAAATTTATAGCTGAGGAAGATGAGAAAAAAATGAGACTAGCCGCTGAATTAGAAGAGAAACGATTTCAGCGAGAGGCAGAACAGAAGCAAAGGGAGGCTGAAGAAAGACTTAAAATTGAAATGGAAGTTAAACAAAAGGAAATGCAAAATAAACAAAAGGAAATGGAAGAAAGAAGATTAATAGCTGAACAAAATACATTACGACTTCAGCTTGAGATGGAAGAGAATGATAGAAAACGACAGCATGAACTGAAATTAGCAGAGTCAGAATATGAGAGACTTAGGTTAACTCAGGAAGCTAATTCTCAGAGAACTTTTGAAAGCCAAACTTCATCCAGACACGACCATTTTAAGGAAATTCACCTTAAATTACCAAAATTTAATCCCCCGTCTGATGACGTGATATTCTTCCTAGATAGGTTTGAGGCCACTTGTGTGTCTTATAACGTGGATAAAACACTGTATTGCACATATTTATCCAGGTTACTTACTGGGGATGCTTTAGCAGTTTATCATACTACCAGTATTAATAAGAAGAATGATTATAATGCTCTTAGAGCCGCACTTCTGAAGAAATTTCAAATGTCAGAAGATGAATACCGATTAAGATTTCGTACATTGCTACCGCAATCAAGCAGAAATTTCAGTGATTTTCTGTCACAAATACGACTCACCCTCGAAAGATGGATCGAATTATCCAAAACTGAAAAGTCGTATGAAGGTCTCTTCGATTTACTGATGCGCGATAAGGTACTATCGTCTGTAAATCCTACATTTCTCGCATTTTTACACGAACGGAAGCCTTTATCAATGAAAGACTTAGAAGAACATGCAAAAAATTTTTGCACTGCTCACCCAACCATGGATCTGAGTAATGCACAGATTAAGAGTGAATTGCCTGTTGCTTTTGCAGCACAACAAAACAATTTTTCACGCAATCGTTCTTTTAGTGCTGATAGGTATGTCAATAAGGGAAATAATTACAATTTTAACAATGATAACTTTTACAAAGGGAAGCAATTTCAACAATCTGCTCCATTTAATGTTTCTTGGAACCAAGCTCACAGATCGCGAGATTTTGGTAACAATAATTTTAAAAATAATCAAGGACATTATAATAAACAAAACTGGAGATCAAAATCTCAGGGTTCACAAAACAGACAATTTTTTGGAAATAAACCATTAACCAACATCATAACGATCATTCTACAAATTATCGGACTCATCCAAATTTTAACTCAGGCAGAAACTACAATTGTGGCAATTTTAATAACAATAATCAAAATCGATCGCGTCGTAGAGATAGATCGTCGAGTAATACGGGTAGACATTCTAATGTCGCTTTAAGTGATACACAGGCTAACATTGAACAGGGTAAAGTAGCTGAAACTCACAATGCTATGTCTTGTTCTCTTGATTGTACCCAGGTGAAAGACTGTCCAGAATGCTCGACTCTTTTCCAGCCTAAGGCGATCACGACGCTGCGTTGCGGACATACCTTGCCTAGTCTACCTGCAGTCTGTACGGCCACTGCTGCGTCAGTACACCAGGGACAGGGCTCTCTTACGTTTAACAAGGGATTTGTCAATAACATTTCATGCTCTATCCTATTTGACTCAGGTTGTAGCACTGTGGGCGTCCGGACTTCGCTGATCAACCCAAGTTGTGCCACGGGCAGGGTTGTCAAGTGTGTGACTTTCGGCGGCACAGTGGAAACATTTCCCACAGCCATTATAAAACTTCATACACCATTTTTTTCAGGACAGATCCAGGCTTGTCTTCTTCCTGACCCAATTTGTGATGTTATACTTGGTCGCATACATGGTATAAAAGAGTGTACACCACAGCAAATTGCTGAATGGGAAGAGCGACATATTCAAACTGCAAATGCAGTAGTGACTAGAGCGCAAGCTACTAATATGTCGCATGATACACCTATTGAACCTACAGTTCATACTACTTGTGATGATGATGCTCCTATTTCACGGGAGTTGTTTGCAACATTGCAAAAGAATGATGATTCATTAAAAAAATTTTTTCAGTATGTGAACAAAAAGAATACCAGCAACAAACTTGCAAAATCTAGACATGACTTTATACTTAAAAATGGGATTTTGGTTAGAGTAATACGGGAAAAGGATTCATCCTTATGTTATCAGATCTTAGTCCCATCCTCTATGAGATCTCGTATATTACGACATGCGCATGACTCGCAATGTGCGGGCCATATGGGTTTTTCGCGTACCAAATCCAGAGTGCTTTCGGCATTCTACTGGCCAGGCGTCCATAGGGACATCACTCTCTACTGTCGGTCTTGTTTGATATGTCAGGAAGTTAAGGTACGGGGTCCATTTCATGCGGCTCCTATTCAAGCTGCGGACATCCCGATTAGACCATTTGATAAAATGGCTATAGACATTATTGGTCCGATGCTTCCATCTGCTAGAGGGCATACGCATATTCTTACGTGCATTGATATGTGCACTCGCTGGCCTGAGGCCATCCCTCTCAAGAACACTTCATCTGCCAGTGTAGCAGAGGCATTGATGTTAATCTTCTCACGCATTGGTTTTCCACGGAAAATCTTGTCGGATCATGGGGTTCAGTTCATTTCTGAATCCATGTCTCAAGTTATGAAGACATTAGGTATAGACAGATCTCTTAGTTCTATTTATCATCCGATGTCAAATGGGTTAATTGAGCGTCTCAATAGGACACTCAAGCAGTTGTTGGGTAAGATGACCCAAGACCATCCCCAAGACTGGGATCGGGTCATACCCGCGGCTCTGTTTGCGTATCGCGAAGTACAAAATCAAGCCACGGGGTTTTCTCCATTCCAGCTTGTTTTTGGCATGCAACCACGCGGTCCGATGTCGTTAATCCACGACTTATTGGTTGACGAGAATATTGAAGAGGAAACTCAATCCTCTTATGAGTATGTGATCTCTCTGAGAAAGAGAATCATAGATGCTTGTAGACTAGCTACTGCATCATCTGAACAAGCCAAAGAAAAAGCTCGTCTATTTGCAAACAAGTATAGACGTCTTCGCCAGCTTATTCCTGGTGACGAAGCTTTTGTCTTACTACCTGCGCATAACAATCGTCTTTTAATTACCTGGAGAGGTCCTTTCAGGATCATCTCAAGAATATCCGATGTCGACTACATCGTTGATGTTAATGGTAAACATAAAACCTTCCACATTAACATGTTGAAGGAGTATTACTCACGTCCTGATTATCTACAGTCAGTGTTCCAGGCAACTGACGATCCTACACCTCCTATTCAACACTATTCTAGTTTGTCAGTCATCCAAGAAGAAGAATCTTCTTTCGATGATGTACAACTACCAATACCAGTTGTACCACTCCATTCCACTGAGAAATGGAATGATGTTACAATCTCATCTACTCTTTCGGCTGATCAACGTCAGCAAGTCTCTAATATTCTACACTCGTATGAGGATGTCCTCACTGACATCCCAGGTCATACGTCAGTCATCCAACATGACATTATTCTGACTGACGATACGCCTATTCGAGTTCGCCCATATCCTATCCCTTTACACTTTCGTGATAAGGTTGATAAGGAATTGGATGAGATGCTTCAATTAAATATAATTGAACCATCTTCATCACCATATTCTTCTTCTATGGTAATCATTAGGAAGAAGGACAACAATATACGTCTTTGCGTAGATTACAGGAAATTGAACAAAGTTACAAAATTCGATGCGGAACCGTTACCTCTTTTAGACGACTTATTGGAGAGATTATCTCATGCCACATTCTTTTCGAAATTTGACCTTTCAAAGGGCTATTGGCAAGTGCCACTAACTCCTAAAGCAAAGCCATTCACCGCTTTCTCGACGCCACGGGGTCTTTTTCAATGGAATTTTATGCCATTCGGATTAATGAATGCGCCAGCTACCTTTGTACGCATGATGCGCCGCATATTGTCTCATCGTCCCGATGTCATTACTTATATAGATGACATCTGTCTTTTCAGTGACTCTTGGGATGAACATATTCATGGATTAAAAGCTTTACTTTCTACCTTACGAGATTATAATTTAACAGCAAAACCTTCAAAGGCTTTTGTCGGTTTTCATGACATCTCATTTCTGGGTCACCGCATAGGTCATGGTTTCATGTATACAGAAGACAGTAACGTCTCTAAAATTTTAAACATCTCAGCACCTAAGACAAAAAAACAAGTTAGGTCTATTTTAGGACTAATACAGTTCTATTCAAAATTCATCCCTCATTTGTCTACTATAACTGCACCTTTTTCGTCTCTACTGAAAAAAGGCACATCTAATGTAATAAAGTGGTCGCAGGATCACCAAACGGCGTTAGACTATATAAAACGATTTTTTTTAAAAGAACCTTTTTTGAGGTTGCCTAACAAAAATCTCACTTTCATTCTTCGCAGTGATGCATCTTCTTACGCTATTGCTGCAGTTTTGATGCAGGAATATAACGGCACCTTATTTCCGGTGATGTACGTGTCCAGAAAACTTACGGAGAGCGAACTCAAATACTCCGTTCTAGATAAAGAGCTCCTTGCGTTAGTGTGGGCAATCACAAAACTGGAACGTTACCTCCTTGGCTCACACTTTGTGGTGGAATCTGATCAAAAAGCTCTTACCGCACTGAACTCTAAGAACGTTAAATCATCGAAGTCAGCGCGTTACGCTATAGCGCTTCAACCATTCAATTTTGAAATACGAGCTATTCCTGGAGTGAAGAATGTGTTCGCAGACTGTTTGTCGAGATGCACAAGCGAACTTGTCGAAACTAAACCACTTCCAGATGTTGAAAAATCCTCACCGATAACATGAATAACTGTGTACATTTTCATTGATTATACATCTATTAAGACTGATCATATAACTGAAGTATTCGTATAAATATATCTTTCAGGATATACTTACTTATGGATTATAACATTACTTCTTGTGTAGTAACGTTTTATTAGAACGGGAACAGTGGTATTAGAGTAACATTTTATTAGGACTGCAACATTGGTACTACAGTAACTTTTTATTAGTATGGAAACATTGTTAAAAGCGACAAATATACATTTGTTATTCCTATGGAACATATTACACTACATATCGTGTTCGAGAATATATTTTATCGTGTATGGAACATTGAGAACATCGTCTCGTCGATTACTAACTAGTTGTAACTGAACATTGACAATTATTTATATTGGAATTACTTAGAATATATTAGTAACTGGTTATTTGTTAGTAATTAAGATATATATAAATTACTATAATTCAATTTAATCTATTTAATTAATTATGGATCACACATATACTAACTTTCTTAGTTGTCACGTAATACCTGCATTCACGGGTCTTAGTTATGATATCTCACTGTTAAGATCACTAGTCAACCATACTAGTGATAGAAAACATTAAGTGTGTTGATTCTTAAAGTGTTTAATTTTGCATTGCTTCATTTTTGCACATTGTATTTTCAATTTTTCTGTTTTATTGATTCTCTTGTCATTGATTATCATCAGTGTTGCTGTTCATTTTCATTTTGAAATCATATGTTTCAAATTTTTTTTTTTTAGAAAACTTAGTTGAATTTTATTATCATCTTTTTTTTTATGGTTTTTTCATTTTCATTTTCAACTTCTTTTACTTCGAATATTACCACATCGTTCCAAAGTAGGTCGATGGTGGATGTGTGCTTTAATGCATACTATCATTTAGTTATATTGATTTCGTTTAATATTCTTTTCTTAATATGGTATAACTTTATGCATTTCATATATATTGTTGTAGTTTTGACTCACCTCTCTCGGGTACTAAGTTCAAAAAAATTAATAGAATTAATTTTTTTAAGGGGAGGTAATAAGGGAGCTGTTACGTACATTTATTACCTAAGGGGGTAGTCTTCGGTCCTGCCAAATGTACGCACCAGTCTCAATATAGTTATATTATTTGTGCGTTCGATTGATTCACGCACTGACGTGCACAAAGCAGTGTGAGTTGCTTTGGGACGCACGGGTAACCTAGTTGGGTAGATTATGACGTCATGTTTTGTATGGGGCAGTACGGACCATTGTGATGTCCGTGGGATTTTTCTTGTGTTGTGGCAAGTATGGTGAAAGCCATCCTTATTGCGAAGCCAATATGGAAAGTATTATGTAAGTTGTCGCCCCTCATATTTGTATGATTAGTGAGTGAAACGTGTAGTTTAAGGCTGCTCCTTGTATCAGTCTAGCGGGGATCCATCTTGTAATGTTATCCATAGAATGGACCTACGGAGTTGATAGCCTCTGAGATCGATCGTAGAAGGAGGATTCCTACGACGGAAAGAAGTTAATTTGATTGCAGTATTCATATGTGTAAACGCCTTTATTGTAATGCCAAAGTCGTGGCATGATTTTTGAGAGGTTAGTTAAAACCTAAAGATACTAACTCAGATACCTCTTCATATATGTACCAGTGAATATATATTGAGTATACGTTATATGGAACTATGTCTTGGATAGAAACAGTCTCTTATTGGACGAATGCGGGAGTTCGTGGTATGGGAGTACATGCTTAGTTGGATGACCTCAAGCAAGGTCAACGGACATTTTATCTAGCTTGAACATTACTGGATTCGTATTAATTGAATGTAAGGAACATGTTTGAAAGGACCCCACCACAGTACCAAACCATCATCATTCACCAGAGTATTCTTGTCATGCATTTTATGTGATTGTCCTAGTCAAGAACAGTGTATCGTAGCGTTGAACTTATGTCGACAATAAACCATGTTAACTGTTCTACCAGCCTTCACAGTTTACTTCACTTCACGGCAGGCTTTGATTAACATGCCTGGGGTTTACATCGTTGTGTGTTGAACTTATTTGACAGTTGTGTGGATTCGCGTTTTATTATCAGCACGATAGAAAACCATCTATGGAAACTCAGAAGAAAAGCACTATCAATCAGACAAGATGAGAGATATACAGACATGTAGACAGTCACAGATGGATCAGACAAGATGAGAGATATACAGACATGTAGACAGTCACAGATGGATTGGACAAGATGAGAGATATACAGACAAGTAAGCAGTCACAGATGGATAAGACAAGTTGAGAGATATACAGATATGTAGACAGTCACAGATGGATCAGACAAGATGAGAGATATACAGACATGTAGACAGTCACAGATGGATTGGACAAGATGAGAGATATACAGACATGTAGGCAGTCACAGATGGATAAGACAATATGAGAGATATACAGACACATAGCCATCACAGATGGATCAGACAAGATGAGAGATATACAGACATGTAGACAGTCACAGATGGATCAGACATGATGAGAGATATACAGACATGTATGCAGTCACAGATGGATCAGACAAGATGAGAGATATACAGACATGTAAGCAGTCAAGTTCTGTTGCTCATCAGTTGTAACTGTAGGTCAAGTTATGTTGCTCATCAGTTGTAAATGTAGGTCAAGTTCTGTTGCTCATCAGTTGTAAATGTAGGTCAAGTTCTGTTGCTCATCAGATGTAACTGTTGGTCAAGTTCTGTTGCTCATCAGTTGTAACTGTAAGTCAAGTTCTGTTTCCTTTCAATGGCCCAGTTGGGCAACACCCATTCATCAGCTAAATTTCATGGTTCAGACGCGTTCAGAAAGTAATGCACCACATCGTTTTTCTCAAGGAGCTAGCTGTTTATTAAAAAAGCATGAAATTTATACACAATACACATGGATATGTCATGTAAACATCCGTATTATTCAACATAATCCCCATCAACTTGTACGGCTTTATGCCAGCGCGAAACAAGTGCATGTATTCCTAGCCCGTACCAGATTTTGTCTTGATCATGTAGCCATTTCTTCGCTGCATGAATCACTCCTTCATCATCTTCAAATCTTGTCCCACGGAGTGCATCTTTAAGTGGACCAAAAAGATGAAAATCAGAGGGTGCCAAATCGGGACTATAGGGTGGATGGGGTAGTACAGTCCAACCCAATTTGGTGATTGCTTCCCGTGTTGCCAGACTTGTGCGAGGGCGAGCATTGTCGTGAAGGAGACGCAGGTCTGCTGGATTCTTGTGCGGCCGAACGCTGCGAAAACGTTGATTGAGTTTTTTCAATGTCTTAATGTAAGCTTGCGAATTGATTATCTCTCCTCTTGGCATAACGTCCACAAGAATCACACCTTCAATGTCTCAAAAGACAGTGATCATGACCTTTCCAGCCGAAGGAATTGTCTTGAATTTCTTTCTTCTTGGTGATTGCGGATGATGCCACTCCATTGACTGTCTTTTTGTCTCAGGTTCAAAATGATGTGCCCAGGTTTTGTCGCCTGTAACGATCTTAGCCAAACAGTTCTCTCCATCAGCATTGAAACGCCCCAACAATTCAGAAGAAATTGCTGTCCTTTGCAATCGGTGGTCATTTGTGAGACTTCGAGGAACCCATCTTGCGCAAACCTTAGAAAATCCGAGTTTTTATAACTGCATTTGCATTACCAATGCTGACTGACAGCTGTAAGGCCAATTGTTGAGTAGTGATTCGCCTATCAGTAAGAATAATGCCCTCAGCGCATTTCAACATTTCTGCGTTGGTGGCTGTGGCAGGGACGTCCACAGCGCGGCCGATCAAGGAGCTCTGTATCTCCACTTCCTGATTCTTTGATTCTCTGAACCCAGCGACTGACTGTACTTCTGTCGACTGCAAAACTTCCATACACATCACATAGACGCTTGTGAATGTTCACAACAGTTTCCTTCTCTGCAACGAGAAATTCTATCACAATTCGCTGCTTATAACGCAAGTTGCTAACACGCTCCATTTCAACGGTTTAGGGCAGCCGTATAATTTGGCCGGTTGCGGTGCAATTTGGTGCACACAATTGGCACATGCCATATTTGAAGTGTGCAAAATTTCATGCTTCTATCTGTGACGAAAGTACTGAGATTCTGTCTTTCAAATGGCCCATGTCTTTTTCTCCTTGCATTTTGTTCACTATTTTTGGAGGGATTACAGAAAAATCCTTCTCCATGTTTCTTCTCCTTCTATTATTTACGTTTTTTCAAGATGAGATCACGATGGAGTTTGATCTATGTGTTTAGAATGGGGGTGTAGGGAATTGGACAGTATTTTTCTAGAAGGAAGATTATAGAGGCTAGATCAGGATTTGCACCAGTGTCCTTTTTTTTAAAGATAGTGCGTGGCCATATACGCATTTTTCGGGAGTTAAATTATTTGCGGCCATTTTTGCTTCATTTCCGCAGTATAGGGCTAGGCTTAATCTCGTTTCTTTGTCTAAAACCCATGCACGTTACATCAGAACGATCTAAGGTTCTGATTGGCTGAGAGCTAACTGCAGTTGAAATGCAGAGCTCCGATTGGCTTTAGAACCACGCCGCGCATATGACGTCATGAAGTCGGCGCGTGGGGGTCTTGATTATAAAAGGCCTATATTTCATAGCCTCTTTCTCTTTTAATGAAAAATTGCCAAAGCCGGGTGCCAGAAGCATATTGTCGATTGCCTTCAGTTGGACATCCGAGATTTGGTAAGCATGAATTTTTGCGTGAGGACTTTATTTAATTTTTCTAGTCCTAGCCGATCATTTAAGTTTCTTTGGGCAGTTTAAGTTTAATGTTAATTCTTAAAGCCAGAGCCATCAAATACGATCTTAGTGATAGACTTGAGAAACTTTATAGGTCCATTTAATTCCTTGTTGAAGGAATAGCGGCATGGTTTAAAAGATGAGATATCACCGCTTTGTATTACTGCAAAGTCGGTCGGGAGAGAAACTCGCATCTGCGAATCATATGTATTTACAGAATAGTCGGGAGCGTGTGTAATGTGTATTTTCATTTGTGATTTTATGGAGAGTCTTGATGCTCGCTATTTATATAGTTACGCATATATCTGTGGACGGAAGTGATAGAGGTATTAATTGAAGCACGTGAGCGCGTGGTTACGGTATCTTTATTGAAACGATGTTCAGAGGGACGAGGGGGAGAGAAGCACGTGGTCATAAAATTGTAACCACGTGTTGTAACTACTGAGATTTAATTGATAACCATTATGTATAACTTTTGACGGCATGTAGATGCTAGCGTAAACAGGGTTATAGGTTATTGATTGTGCATTATTGTTCTGTGAATTCAGCAGATTGGAGAAGTAAATTTTAAGAGAATTATTTTGTATTACATTTTGAGGTGATTAATCATACTGACGGGAATTTTAGGAATTCCTAGAGAGGGCTAGTTTTATTTTGTATTAATCATTACGGCATTAGTGTCAGCGTAAGAAGTAGGCCACAGTACGTCTGCCCAGACGGGCCAGTGAAAATATTGTTGTTGCTCGGAGTTAGTCAGGCAGAACAAGCGATCTGGGTTAGCCAATGTTTACTTTGTAGGCTCAGGTAGAGAAGAGAGGGGAGTTACGTGTTGAAGAGTAAGGAAGTTAACTGTTATTTGTACTAGAGTATTAACGTTTTGTTTAGCTGTTGTTTTTGCTTTTGTCTGAACAGCAGGTACCGGCTTTTTGTGGGGAAGAGCAGAATTTTTGATACCTCAAAATTTCTCCCACGGCGCAGTGGTGGCGTTCGCAGACACCCGAAGTCTCGCATGAATTGCCAGTGGTGGAAGGAGAGGAAGAAAATACGTTTTCCCAGCCAGGGGAAGACATTTTCCAGCAAATAGGATTTTTTGTGGATAAATCCTGAGCTCTGACGCTCATTCGGTTACACACGCAGATTTGGCATGCTGGCCGCGTTGTGGTAATTTTATGTTCGCTTCTTCACGGCCATAATAAAGCCGACGGCCCAGTTATAGGTACTCGGGCAGGTAATTTCAGAGTGGTAGAAGTCCGCTACAGTTCCAGTCCAGAATCCAGTGGGGTTCTGTTAAACCTCAGTCATCAATTCCAGAGTTAGTGGAGAGAGAGAGGGTAAACATTCTCTCTACTGAAGTCAGCACAGATAGGCAGAACTGTTAGTTTTGGTGAATCATAGCAGAGGACAGCTGCTGAAGTTTAGAGGTGCAGTTAGTTGTGTTCAGGAGATTCCAGGATAGGCTGTGTAGAACCGAAGTCTGTGCAGAGATTGTGTAGTCACTTCGCCGTCGTTCCAGCTATCAGTGGACTTAGAGTTAGAGTTAGAATTTAGAACAGCTAGTTTGGAGTGTAGGCGACATCAAGTGCAGTGTAGTCCATTTCAGTTAACCTTACCTTCTTTCTCCATACAGGTTGCAATTGTGGGAGAAGGGTTGGGGTTGATGCATTTTTAACTGTGCTTGATTTTGTTTCAGGTGTGCATCCTCGCACTTTATGTATATGAGTTGTTTATAGGTGTATAATAAACTTGTATAAATTGTAGCTGGCATCAGTCATTTCCTTTAGTACAGTAGCTATATGTTGTCTGTACCTTGGTGTTTGTGAATCTTAATTGAACCTTATCCCCATAGGGTAGTTAGAGGTGGTTCGAGGCCATAGCAATTTAAACGTCCGAAGTGGCGAGGAAAGAATCAACCTCGGTTCTCAACCTCGGAGCCAATGGTCTCAACTTTCACATTTTGCACTATATTTCTATCTGAATCTATCATTTCAGTCTTTCTTCTTACTATTGTCTTGTCACTATATGTAGACAGTCTCTAGTCCTAAATCCATTTCGTGACAAAGTGGGGGCTCGTCCGGGATCATCTTTGTTGGGATCAATTCTAGATTCATAGATTGTCTCTGTAGGAAGTTCTGAAAAATAGATTTTCTTTATAATATCCCCTAGACTTGAGCTATATTAAGACTGATCCAGCTATAAGTTTTTTTCCACAGGTTACAGTTAGTTAGATGATAGTTGTAGTAAGGTTGTTTATGACTTAGAGGTAATTGATGGCTAATTGAATTTTTTTTCTTAACAGGAAAGTAAATTCGGGTTTTGGGTAGCTGGATAACTTGAATTTTTTTCAGGTAGTTATTAGTCAGACTTGGTGCTAGTCTGAGTGCGGGTTTTTGCGACAGCATATTCCTAGTAGGTAACAGTAAATTTTTCTTGTTCCTTTTTTGTCATTTCCCCTCGTTGTGAGTACTGCTGATTTGTCAGGTAAGATGGCTGAATTGGTCAAGCTACTTACTGCATGGAAGGACGCAGCTAAAAGCATGGGGATGAATGAGGCCGAGACTAGGGCTTACATTATGAGGGAACAGGACCGGCAGACGGAGAGAGAGAAAAGGGAAGCGGAGAAAGAAGAGAAGACCCGACAGGCAGAGGAGAGAAAAGCAGAGAGGGAAGCCCAGGAGAAGATAGCAGAGAGGGAAGCCCAGGAGAAGATAGCACAGAGGGAAGCCCAGGAGAAGATAGCACAGAGGGAAGCCCAGGAGAAGTTAGCACAGAGGGAAGCCCAAGAGAGGGAGAAGGCAGCAGAGAGACAGCATGAACTTGCCCTGCGTTCACTGGAACTGCAGTACCGATCTTCGGAAGGCAGTTCGGCTAACGGAGATTCTCCCGGAGCAGGGGTGACAGACACCTCAGGAAACGGAGGACCCCGGATGGCAGCCATGAATTTTCCGATGGACTCTTTTCCTAACGGGAATGAGAAAATTGAGGTATTTTTGGAAAAATTTGAACGGATGGCAAAGGCATACGGGCTGGATGATAGTCTTTGGTGTCTCAAATTATCTCAATCTCTAAGAGGACATGCGTATGAGGTCTATAGCAAGATGCTGGTAGATGACCAAGGTAACTTTGAGGCTCTGCGGAACGCCCTGTTACAGCGATTCCAATGGACTCCCCGGAAGTGCCAAACAATGTTTCGGGAAAGTCGACTGGAGAAAGTTTTCCCCAGTTCGCAGAGAGGCTGAGGAATTACCTCACTCGCTGGAGAGAGTTGTCGGGTTTGGCTAAATCTTTTGAAGGATTGGAAGAATTAGTTCTGTGCGAACAGATAAAGGCCAACATGTCTCCGGACTTAAGGAAGTACCTGGCGGAGCAGGGCGCCCAGCAACTGGACCAGATAATTCTATTTGCAGAAAGGTTCCAGTCGGCACAGGCCGAAGTACTGGGCCAGAAAAGAAAACACCCTGACCTGCCAGCCCCGGACAAAGGAGCATCTTCATCGCATTCGCCTTCCTCTTCAGCTCACCAGCAGCAAGGGCCGTCTCGCAAGGAGCCCCCTCCCAGTCATAACATGCGCTCCCAGCCGCCTAACAGAACACAGGGGCCGACTTCTCATGAACCCGTCAGGAACCGGGGAGATAATGAGAGATATTGTAGGTTCTGTCGGACTACTTCTCATTGGACAACACGGTGCCCAAACAAACAACCCGCTCATCAGGTGGCTTGTTTAAGGCCTGTGAGGGTGAAACAAGGGAAGAAGTGGAAACCCTTCCAGTCAGAGAAGTTGTTTTCCAACAGCGGACCAGCCGAAGTGAACGGGACGGGGACAACATGCTTATTTGACAGCGGGCTTACATACCCCAGCATAGTCGCCCGACATCTGGTGAAGCCTTGGCAGATGACTAAGGAAAAGGTCAATATTGGTGGAGTTTTAAGGAAAGGGACTTCACAGTGCTTTCCGGTAGCCAATATTGAGGTGAAATGTAAGTACGTGTCTGGCACCATCAAGGCAGCTGTAACGGCTCAGCCGGCCTACGACTTCATTCTCGGTAACCCATATTTAGTTTTGGGGAACCCGCCCACACCGATCCTTGCTGATGCAAGGGGGCCTACTGCAGGCCAGATAAGTGGAAAAGGAGAACCCCTAATTCACGGAGCCCCGAGCGAGCTCAAACATAGCTGTCGTGCCAAGGAGAGGTGCAACGCCTCTGACGACAGTGGTATGTTAATTGCAGAGGCAAATTCGCCCGCCAGCCCTGTTCAGCCAACCGGCCAAACAGTGGTGACGACGCCTCTGATTCAGGAAGTACACTCTTTGTTGTCGGGAATTAGGCCCCCGATGGTATTAGCTCCTTCAAGTGAGGGACATACTGACAAGAGCGGTATTACATATGTCAACGACCAGCGCCATCTTCATAGGGCACAAGATAGCGGTCTGAGCGAGCATATAGTTCCAACCAGCCCTGGAGCCCCATCCGACCAGCACTTTACTCAAACGGAGGAGGACAGTGATCTGAGTATCCGTTTGCCTATAGACGGAGATGGGCCCCACAACTCTCGTATCTCGTTTACAGGAAACAACTCTTGTAACGAGCAGCCTGAAAAATTGGCTATCTTTTCCAATTCGTTTCACGGAACATTGGAACCAGTTACTGAGAGCTTTAACTCAGATTCTCCGCGATCTAACGGGATCTTAAACCGTCAAGTGTCACTGCAGGACACATTCCAACTGACGCCAGTAACTCTCACAGGGGAGGGCAAGGTTGAAGGTAGAACCAGGGTGTTAGACGGAGAGCTCCCGTGGTCTACATTTTCATCTCACCAACTTTTCAGGCCAGAAAAGAGTGAGAAAAGCGACCTTACGCATTTGCAAGGAGCTATTTTGGAGAGCTCTGTCCCGCTTCAGATTGGTAGGGGAAGAGCGAATCCAGAACCACTGCCAGGGGCAGATCTTACCTACTTTTCTTCAAAGGTAGAAGCTATTGAGATCAGTGAGGACTCAATAGAAACCCAGCAAGAAATCGGATGCTCTACACCAGAGGAACCCGAGACGTTGCATCGTTCTCGCACGGTACCAGCAGTCACAAACCCGCTGACGCGCAGCGAGGAAGTCGCCATCGCCAGGTCGCCACAGCGCCCGCCGGTCACATCAGCTGACCAGAACAGCCTTTTGACGGTCATAGCAAGGGAAAGTTCAGACCCGCCATTAGACGGCACAGGTCTGAAGAGAGATCAACTCTCCCAACGGAGCATAGGAGCTCATTCTAGGAGAGGAGGAAGGAGGAAACGCAAAAGAGGAAGGTCGAAGAACACTGAATAGGAGGGGTAAGGACAGACAGCCTTGTAGACAGGAATAAGGGCCAATGTGAAACACAGAGATTTCAGTAAGGAGATCGTTGCTCAATCTTTGAAAGGGGGGAGTGATGTGACGAAAGTACTGAGATTCTGTCTTTCAAATGGCCCATGTCTTTTTCTCCTTGCATTTTGTTCACTATTTTTGGAGGGATTACAGAAAAATCCTTCTCCATGTTTCTTCTCCTTCTATTATTTACGTTTTTTCAAGATGAGATCACGATGGAGTTTGATCTATGTGTTTAGAATGGGGGTGTAGGGAATTGGACAGTATTTTTCTAGAAGGAAGATTATAGAGGCTAGATCAGGATTTGCACCAGTGTCCTTTTTTTTAAAGATAGTGCGTGGCCATATACGCATTTTTCGGGAGTTAAATTATTTGCGGCCATTTTTGCTTCATTTCCGCAGTATAGGGCTAGGCTTAATCTCGTTTCTTTGTCTAAAACCCATGCACGTTACATCAGAACGATCTAAGGTTCTGATTGGCAGAGAGCTAACTGCAGTTGAAATGCAGAGCTCCGATTGGCTTTAGAACCACGCCGCGCATATGACGTCATGAAGTCGGCGCGTGGGGGTCTTGATTATCAAAGGCCTATATTTCATAGCCTCTTTCTCTTTTAATGAAAAATTGCCAAAGCCGGGTGCCAGAAGCATATTGTCGATTGCCTTCAGTTGGACATCCGAGATTTGGTAAGCATGAATTTTTGCGTGAGGACTTTATTTAATTTTTCTAGTCCTAGCCGATCATTTAAGTTTCTTTGGGCAGTTTAAGTTTAATGTTAATTCTTAAAGCCAGAGCCATCAAATACGATCTTAGTGATAGACTTGAGAAACTTTATAGGTCCATTTAATTCCTTGTTGAAGGAATAGCGGCATGGTTTAAAAGTTGAGATATCACCGCTTTGTATTATTGCAAAGTCGGTCGGGAGAGAAACTCGCATCTGCGAATCATATGTATTTACAGAATAGTCGGGAGCGTGTGTAATGTGTATTTTCATTTGTGATTTTATGGAGAGTCTTGATGCTCGCTATTTATATAGTTACGCATATATCTGTGGACGGAAGTGATAGAGGTATTAATTGAAGCACGTGAGCGCGTGGTTACGGTATCTTTATTGAAACGATGTTCAGAGGGACGAGGGGGAGAGAAGCACGTGGTCATAAAATTGTAACCACGTGTTGTAACTACTGAGATTTAATTGATAACCATTATGTATAACTTTTGACGGCATGTAGATGCTAGCGTAAACAGGGTTATAGGTTATTGATTGTGCATTATTGTTCTGTGAATTCAGCAGATGGGAGAAGTAAATTTTAAGAGAATTATTTTGTATTACATTTTGAGGTGATTAATCATACTGACGGGAATTTTAGGAATTCCTAGAGAGGGCTAGTTTTATTTTGTATTAATCATTACGGCATTAGTGTCAGCGTAAGAAGTAGGCCACAGTACGTCTGCCCAGACGGGCCAGTGAAAATATTGTTGTTGCTCGGAGTTAGTCAGGCAGAACAAGCGATCTGGGTTAGCCAATGTTTACTTTGTAGGCTCAGGTAGAGAAGAGAGGGGAGTTACGTGTTGAAGAGTAAGGAAGTTAATTGTTATTTGTACTAGAGTATTAACGTTTTGTTTAGCTGTTGTTTTTGCTTTTGTCTGAACAGCAGGTACCGGCTTTTTGTGGGGAAGAGCAGAATTTTTGATACCTCAAAATTTCTCCCACGGCGCAGTGGTGGCGTTCGCAGACACCCGAAGTCTCGCATGAATTGCCAGTGGTGGAAGGAGAGGAAGAAAATACGTTTTCCCAGCCAGGGGAAGACATTTTCCAGCGAATAGGATTTTTGTGGATAAATCCTGAGTTCTGACGCTCGGTCGGTTACACACGCAGATTTGGCATGCTGCCAGCGTTGTGGTAATTTTATGTTCGCTTCTTCACGGCCATAATAAAGCCGATAGCCCCATCGCCCAGTCATAGGTAATCGGGCAGGTAACCTCAGAGGTGTTAGGAGAAGCCAGCTACAGTTCCAGTCCAGAATCCAGTGGGGTTCTGTTAAACCTTAGTCATCAATTCCAGAGTTAGTGGAGAGAGAGAGGGTAAACATTCTCTCTACTGAAGTCAGCACAGATAGGCAGAACTGTTAGTTTTGGTGAATCATAGCAGAGGACCGCTGCTGAAGTTTAGAGGTGCAGTTAGTTGTGTTCAGGAGATTCCAGGATAGGCTGTGTAGAACCGAAGTCTGTGCAGAGATTGTGTAGACACTTCGTAGTCGTTCCAGCTATCAGTGGACTTAGAGTTAGAGTTAGAATTTAGAACAGCTAGTTTGGAGTGTAGGCGACATCAAGTGCAGTGTAGTTCATTTCAGTTAACCTTACCTTCTTTCTCCATACAGGTTGCAATTGTGGGAGAAGGGTTGGGGTTGATGCATTTTTAACTGTGCTTGATTTTGTTTCAGGTGTGCATCCTCGCACTTTATGTATATGAGTTGTTTATAGGTGTATAATAAACTTGTATAAATTGTAGCTGGCATCAGTCATTTCCTTTAGTACAGTAGCTATATGTTGTCTGTACCTTGGTGTTTGTGAATCTTAATTGAACCTTATCCCCATAGGGTAGTTAGAGGTGGTTCGAGGCCATAGCAATTTAAACGTCCGAAGTGGCGAGGAAAGAATCAACCTCGGTTCTCAACCTCGGAGCCAATGGTCTCAACTTTCACATTTTGCACTATATTTCTATCTGAATCTATCATTTCAGTCTTTCTTCTTACTATTGTCTTGTCACTATATGTAGACAGTCTCTAGTCCTAAATCCATTTCGTGACACTATCTTCATTACTAGCTGAGAAAAACGATGTGGTGCATTACTTTCTGAACCCCCCTCGTATCAATAACAAAAATCATTAGTACTGTCAACAATGTTTCTATGTAAGCCTGATACATTTATTTGTTTAAATGGCCTATAATTTGTAGATATGTGGCTTGCCATATTTCTCTAACAATAATTTAAACAAAAATAAAAAAACTCACATGCACACACAAGCACTTGAATACATGTCAGTGAAATAAGAGGTGAGGACAAGGCAGTGGTGTAAACTGAAAACACATTCAGAAAATCAGCTGATAGCATTACAAGACAGTACCTGTTCTGGAATCCACAGGGTAAGAGAAATTGTGAAAGACCTAAAAAACACATAGAGATGAGCACTGAAGACAGACATACAAGGGATAAAGAGATGATGTGCAAAGATGGCACAGGACAGGAAGGCTTGGCATGAATGTGTTGAAGGTCTATGTTCCACAGGGAGCTGAAAGGTAAAACATAAATACACCACATTACAATACTCTTCCCTACTTGATGATTACAATGAATGCATCACTGTACAACACACTTTTATAATACATCACATTACAATACTCTTCACTAAATGATGATTACAACGCATCACTGTACAACACACTTTTATAATATACCACATTACAATACTCTTAACTACATTTTGATTACAATGCATCACTATACAACACACTTTTATAATATACCACATTACAATACTCTTCACTACATTATGATTACAATCCATCACTGTACAACACACTTTTATAATACACCACATTACAATACTCTTCACTACATTATGATTACAACGCATCACTGTACAACACACTTGTATAATATACCACATTACAATACTCTTAACTACATTTTGATTACAATGCATCACTGTACAGCACACTTTTATAATACTCTTTACGACATCATGACTATATTACACCACAGTACAAAACACTTATTACTATCTGGAATGTTTGTCACCAACACCCAAGATGGTGGTTTACATCTGTTCCTCGCATATGCCATGCATATACACTAAAATCATGCACAGCAGGCACCAATCTTACCATCAGAATGCATCTAGCAATGTACGTAAAGTTGATGGCAGTAATGGTGGAGGAATGGTCATCCAAAGTTGTCAGCAGTTGGTAGCCATGTGATGCATCCATCACATGAATCATTCGGTCTCGACTGCCACTGGCTAGCACCTGTTGAAGAAAGTTGTTCACACTATGCACTTTATACTTTCTTTTTCTACAGTATCATTAAAGTTCAGCAACTGAGACTGCTTATAATGCTCAAGATCTCTCAGAAATACAGTGGTTTAACTACAGAATAAATTGTCTACACTCCACAGTAATCTCAACATTTTCTTTATCCTTCCTAACTGTCCTGTTATCTTCATCATCAGCACCGTCCTTCAGCTCCTCCAGGAGCACAGACCAACAACAAACTAATGTCGTCCTCCTGTCCCGTGCCATCAGTCGTTGGTTATTACATATCTTTCTGATCCCTTTCTGTCTACAGTTCTCTTCTCCATGAGTTTTATGACTCCCTCTACCTCTCTTACCCTGGACATTCCATAATAAGAACCGCTTTGTAATACTATCAACATGTTTTCTCAATGTGTCTTATTCACTGCCAGCATCTTTTTATCTCTTTCATAAGGACAGCACCATTTCTCCTGTGATCAGTTTCTTTCTTCCTATGCCCTTCTATCTTCTTTCACAAAGTCCCAGGACATCAATCGTGGATTATCTTCTTTGACAAACATCCCCAACCCTCCTTAGCTACCTTTTATGACACGCATGGTAGGTAACAGTGTTGCTATTCTCTGTTCCTCTGTCAGGTCCCAGTAACACACGGGTGATTTCAGTTATAAATATTTGAAATTACTGTATAGTACATAATAAAAAAATAATTTACTGAAGCACAAAACTTCTTCACTATGCTCAAGAACATACTCAATGAATTACTGTTCTAAAAAATACTTAACTCAAGAAATTAATTTTAATTAACATATGAAAGTTTTTTTACCATTCCTGTTTTTAAAATATATATATCTTCAACTCAAGAAACTGCTCTGTTATACTCAAGACATTAAAAAAAAGAACCATAGACAGGCGGCTGTGGAGAGGCATGATCACCTATGCCAGTCAGCATAAGAAGAATAAGATGCAGCATAAGATTATATTGGATGATACTGTAGACATTACTCAGATTAAAATAAAGTAGCTGGAATGAACAATTTAAATAAAACATTATAATACTGGATGCACATGTTAGCAGCCAGGAAACACATTCATCCAACTGTTACCTCAGTACACTCATCTACAATGGTCAAATAAAAGAGAAAGGACAGTAGACCAACAAAATGAAGAGTGCAGGAGATAGACAACCTAAAAGAAATGCAGCTAGGACAGCAACAGATTGGATATACTACCTTTATGAAGAGCATATGAATGGCAGTGTGGACAGAGCACTCACATCTCATGGCAAATGTTCCTGGGTTCAACACCTAGAGGCATCACGCTCATTTACCCAGCTGTAAATGAGTACCAAAGTCTGCTCTTGTGTTAAAGAAGGCTAAGGCAGGGAACTGGACCTAATATAGTGAAATCTCTAACATTTCACTCCCTTACAGCAGAATCTGCTATGGGACAACCCATTCCTCCATTTTGTTTTTTTAGCACCTTCATGAAGAAACGTGATATGCAGCTTCCTAGGCTGAAGAACAACTACCATACACTAGCTAACCTTATATCGTTTTGTAATGGAATATCCAAGAGCCGTAACTTCTGCCTCATGTGCAAGCATTGTAGTCATCACATTCATTGTATTTGTATCATATATACAAACTCGGCCATGCTGATTGCCAGTTGCAATGTGAAGGCCATCTGGACAAACCTGGCAGGAAATTAGTAATGAAGAGGGAATAGTTTTGCTTTTTTTAAACTTCACACATCCTTGATTAAAATACCACGTGAAGACAAAACCAGTTATAGTATTTTTTTTCTTTCTTTTTTCATCAAATTATGCCATTTTAATGTTTATTTTGATATGAGGAAGACCTTACTTAGCTATGCAAGCGAATCACACTGTCCTCCCGGCCATCTAGGCATCACCAAAAAATGATGCTTCTGTTGTCTAGTGTTCTACTTCATTTCTTACGAGTGCCTGAAAACATACCTTTATGTTTGTCTAATATTTATTTACTGTTTACAGGCCTCAGGTTTCCCTTCCTTATGTGTTATAAATGTTTATACAAGACCTTACTTGCTGTGTGACAAAACATATTGTCCCAGTAATTGTGTAATAACATCACTTTACATTTTTTTATACAATGTTTAAAGTCCCTAACTCTTTCTGAACAAGTCTCAAGTCAAGTTTCAAGTCCCTAACTCTTTCCTAACAAGCCTCAAGTCAAGTGTCAAATTTAAAGTCCCTAACTCTTTCCTAACAAGTCTCAAGTCCTAAGAGCAGCTTTCAAGTTGAATCTCAAGTTGCATCTAATTTTTTTTATCTAAAACTGTTTATAGTCACAATCAAACAATCACATCAATCATAATAAATAATAATGAAAAATAATAATTCCTTGTGCAGCATGGAGCCACCACTACAGCTGATCCACCTACAGGAAGCCTGCACCAAAGCCCACTTGCTCTTAAAGCTGTAGTTTATGTTCCAATTTATATTACATGATGAGGCTGCCACCATCATGTACAACCTATTAGCTACATCTTATGACATGCCTGGGACAGCAGCAATTCTATTCTGTCTTCATCTCGTCCACAGATCCCCTGGAAAAGTGCATGGGGCATTGTGTCTAATTAAGTAATATTACCTTTATGCCCCTCCTCTCGAAGCTGGACCTAGTACAGTGAGTCTGTAACACTTCACCTGCAATAGGACTACCTTTTACTGTTACACAAGACATTTGACCAAGACTTACAGCTACAGCACTGAAACTCTGCTTGCCATGCCGAACAAATGAACCTTCCCGTGGCTTTGTTTGTTGACGCAGTTTTTTCGTTGTGTCAATTTTGTCAGCGTAGACAATCTTCAGACACTCAGCACTTACACAGTTCCTGCCAGATCAAGAAATAATCATCAATGTTGCAAAACTGTTCGTGTAGCAAACATTACTACATGCAGTATTCATTACAGATTTATCTTTAAATCTATCCAACCAGCATGTAACATTTCAGCCTGTTCTTAGGGAAATAAACTTTGGCTCTTCAACAGAAATATAAAATCTTGTCTACTCTATTCATCATCATCATTTTTTCTTTGCACTCCTTGTGAAAAATGGAGCCTCCACTGCAGCTGGTCCTAAGCAGGAAGCCTGTGTTACAGCGCAGTCACTGCACCATTTCGTATTGTGTGGCCGTTGCTTACCCAGGATTTCTTTGCCTTAGAAGGTAGCCATCAACTTTATGATTAATGAATGGTTACAACACACACAGTGAGCGACGACATAACGCTAAGCAGATCTTCTATACAAATAGGGAACGCCACAGTCAACTGGAATACTGTTTATTTACAATGTGGACCACTGCTGTTAACCGGACCTCCAACAATCTTGGTCAGTCCCGCTTCCTCTTTAACACTCGCTCACCATTGAAAATTATATTCAATATTGTAATGTCTTTTATCTACTATTGTTCAGATGTTACTAGTATCTACATTCTTTCCTCCGTCTAAGCAAATCCTTGTCCATTGATACTATCGATTTAGGTTCAGGTTATTGAAGTGATAACCGGACTCCTCCAGGGTTGTTCCTTTCCCTGGTTCTAGATGGCCACTATCTTAGCCGAGTAACAGGACTACGGTATGGACGTAATTAATTCACTCTACGTACCCTTTTCTGAGTGAAGCCTAACTCGCTCCTTCATTCTTCAGTCTTGTCAAGAATTTATAACATCAATATGTTGGGTTATTGCTACCCAATCTTGTCTCCGTGCATTTAAGAAATTACACAGCACCTTGTCTACTTCACTAAAGACTTCAACATGGCTGCCTCTCCTACTTGGGTACCTGTCCTGCTCAGCCTGGATCACGCTTCTGCCTCATGCTGAGAAAAACGTGCCTAACCTCTGTTTTGACCCTTCTTATGCGCAACCCTCTTTTTGCGCATCCCCTTTTTCAACCCCCTCTATACCAACGCAGGTTAGACTTTTCACTCTTCCTTCCCTTTCTGCCACATCTGCTCAAAGCAGTTACATGCTCCTGCAGCAGTTGTTTCTGGGGCAATTTGTTTTACATAATGAAGTTGCCATCCCGCATGCAAAACTTCATATTAGTCACCTTGTATGAGATACCTTAGTGTTTAGTAGTTCTTTTCTTTCTGTTTCTTCGGAGATCCCCGGGAAATACACTGGCATTTGTACTCTAATTGCTCAGACTAAATATTCATCAATCAAACCATCTCCAATTTAACTCCTCATGGAGGAGGCAGCCACTACTGGAGTGGTCCCCCTTTAGGTAGTCTACATCATAGATCAAAGTGGTTTCTCTAGCAATTAGTTTTACATGGTGAGGATGTTAACCCCGTGCACAACCTTATATAGGCCGCCTTTAACAAAATGAACGTGCCCACAGTAGTTCTATTCTTTCATCTCCTCAAAGACCCTCCGGAACTACATGTGCCAGACTAAATAATAACTGTCATTTTTCTTTCCTCTCCTTACGGAACAGTCACACACTTTTGCAGCAGTGGTTTCTGTGGTAATTTGTGTTACAAGGTGAGGATGCCGACCCCATGCACAGAGTGTACTGTTTATTTTTAAAATGGCTCCAGTAACAGTTTTAATTTAATTTCTAACTTTCTATGCCTTAGAAGCAAGTCATGTCACCGAGACTATCATGTTCAGATCCTAGAGATTCACCAACAGTTACCTCCATCACATCCTTTGTTTTAAATGGCCAGAAGCATTAACAAACATATTCCCATGGAACAGAACAAGACAGCAGCAAATATAACTGTAGAGTAAAGAGAGAATATATAAATGGATAAGCAACATCCTCAGGAAACAATCGATAAATATAATCCAGACATGCCCTTGACTAGATCCACAGGGAAAGAAAATAGTGGGGAGGTTTAAGAGATTTTGGAGGAGGGTGGATGAGAAAGCCAAGGTAACCAGGAACTCATGGGAAGAGCTGAAGAAATGGCCAACAATGTTAACTGGAGGTAAGTAGAAGTCATGTGTTACCGGGGCCCGTAAGGGGAGCAAAGAATAGTAACACTGTACCCTACCAGGCATGTCTAAAAAGCGACTAAGGAGGGTTGGGCATGGGACTGGTTACCCCATCGCGTAAAAAACTTTTTACCACAAAAACTTCAACAAACATAGACAAGTAAAAGTCATAGTGCTATGTTCCACATGGAACAAACAAGGACTGATAGAAAGTTCTTATTATAAACTTTAAACTGCTTATTGTCACGTTTGAGGAAACCTGTTGATAGCATAACAAGGCAGCCTTTGTTCTGGAATCCCAATGGAAACCACCCCCCCCCCAAACATATTTCCTTACTTAGCCTGCTTAAACTTTTTTTTTTTAAAGAATAAGCTTACATGGTATGTAACAACATGAATAATGATACAATGGCGTGTTAAAATATGGATGTAAACATGTTATTTAATAAATCTTTCCTCGGAGAAGTAAAGAAGTCATCTAATGCCACTGATGTTATCACATATTTCCCCCCCCCCCCCCCCCTCAAGAATGTTAACACATTAACTACCGAATTGAAAAACACACTGTGGCCGAATTAAATTTTTTTCCCATTTTCATCCTGTAGGTGTTTGCACAAAGTAAGCTGTAGTTTTCGTAATTGTTTACAGATTTTTTATGAATTACGCGTCATTTTAAAGATAAATGAATGTACTATTACAATAAACACCGGTTGTAACTCTAATAGAGGTTGTTGCTTTTTAACGGCCCTCTGATGGCCGAGGACTTGCAATATTTTCACAATTATAACTGCTTGCGCCCCATCTCTATCAAAATCACAGTTTCAATCAATGTGCACGCCATTTTCACTCTTGTCCTCATCGCTAGATCTATCAGTCAATTGTTGAAATACGTTTCTATCCTATTCAGCCGTTAGACGAGATGTACACGCATTTTTTGTAGTCCTATCACTAGTTGCCACGGTAAACAGTTTTACACGATTTGGTAACTAACCCAAAATGCTGAAAAATATGAACATAATATCAATTTTCCAGTGTTCTACAACAACCATGCTTTGGGAATTTGTTTTCCGGTGGCAACTTAAAATCTCGAACCAGATCAGAGAGTGTTTCAGTACATTTTTCATTCGTTTTATTACTAAAATTAGATTGGCGCTCTAAGCGGCTTGCGGTCCAAATGTGATTATTTTGTGAGCCGCTGACAGTGGCTTGCGGTAGTTAATGTGTTAAAAAGATTCACATGGAAAAACAAAAAAGCTGGAAGTCTAAAGCAATCCTAAAGAACAGAAGCTAAAGCAACTGCAGCATCATGGGCAGGACTGAAAAAGATAGCTCAAAATTAGATGTGTGGCTTGCAACAGTCGCCCACTATTACATGAAGAATGACAAGTATAATGATGACATTTAAAAGACAGATGACAAAAAGAAGAGGTAAACGATGATTAAAAAACTGGAAGTCTAATTAGCAAGATGCAAGTGTAAGTCAATGCAAAAACTAGTAGTTAACAAACATCAAGCACCATCAATTGTGCAAGAATGTACCTGACTTTGCTAGATGGCACAGAACCTCTTTTTTGGAGTAATTTAAAAAAAATTTAAAATATGAAGAAAAAAGCATGAAAATAAAAGCTTATGGTTAAAAAAAAATTAAACATATGAACGTGGCTACAGATTAAAAGATTTTTTAAAATCTCTACTACATTACACATTTTTTAAATGGACAACTTATGCATAAAAATAAAAGACAAAACATGAAAGAAACTGAATTAACTCTTTCTGTACCAAGCAGGTTTAAGGTTTTACCCAGGTACCAAACCCAAAAGGGATGCCAATTTTTTTCCACAGACGATGTTTCAAAATAAGTAGTAAACAAACATATTCATGAGAAAATAACTCACGGTATATATAAAATAACCGTAAATTGGCTGAAGATTATTTTGAAGTCTTGTATGTTTTAAATAAATTTGTTTCATATCATGTAAAGTGCAGACATAAAAAAATCTGGCTTTAACCAGATGGGTGCACAAGATGGCACTTGGGAGAAAAGTACAACAAATGGATCATGAGACAGAAGGAGTTAACTTTCAAATATATAAAAAACTGGAGAGAAAAGACCTCAACAACAAAATAAATGAAAAGATGCCTCCATTTTTCACCTCTTCAACATGCTTTCTTCACAAATATTTGCACAGACGTCCCATGCTCGTAGAGTTCCATCCGCTGACACTGATATGAGAGCCCCCGGAGGTAATGCTCCACCAAGAGCAACCTCTTCTGGATCCGAGTCCAGAACTGCAGGATATGTAGTCAGTCCCCAGACACAACCACGATGGTACATGGATGAATATCTTGAATACAAAGAAACGATAAAAGACTATTTTAGAGATCTCTTGTTTAAGTTACTTCCCAAGGGGTCTTAAACACGTAACAACAATGAACGGTCATTCCAAAGGGAAGTAACTCTAAACAAGAGATCTCTTAAAATAGTCTTTTACCAAAGAAACACTATCATGTTAAATTGTACATATTTTATAAATTATATCATTTTATAAATAACAGGCCCACTTCTTACAGAATAACACAACTGCTCCATCAGGCATGCCGTACAAGTTGACTAATATGAGTTTATTCATAGGGCTGGCAACCTCAACATGTAAAACCAACTGCTATACAAGCATAGGAAAGCTTGATGCAGGCATAAGGCAGTGAGGCTAGCTGCAGTGGTGACTCCATCCTTTATAGGGAGTAACAAAAGGAAAATGATAATGATGAGGCCTACTTCTTCCTCAGGCATGTCATACGAGGTGACAAGATCTGAAGGTCTTTTTTATTTGGACATGCGCCCTAATGTAACAGACTAGGTTGAATGGGACGTGCCTCACCAAAACGAGGCAAATTTTTTTTTTTTTTTTAAATCATTTTATTTAATTTCTGCTATTTAGTGGATGTTTACTATTTCAGTGCCGCCTTCTTTTTATTTCCAGATTCTTCTTGAAGTTGTTTGTATTTTGTTTCATATCCGATTTCTGGATTCATATTTTTATTCCCTGGTGGTTCCATCAACTTTTGTCACTTACAGCTTATACAGATAGCCTTCTTGACATGCATTTTTGGAATAAATCAACACGACATTTTAAATGAGCAAGTTTACATTTGACTAAAAGTAGACAAGTTTAAATATGATTATAAGTGGATCAGTTTACACTTGATTTACAACAAATACGTATTACACAGCTGAAAACAGCTAAACTAAAGATGAGCCATCAGAAGCAGAGAGAAAGGGAATATTCTAATTGCAGCATAAAACCTAAAGGAATCTAAGCACTGAACAAGAAGAAAACAGAAAGAATAATAATGAGGATAAACAACACACTCGTAACTTGTGTTTAAATATTACAGCTCACAGCCATCCAGATCTCATTTATGCCAGCTCCAAACAATTTGGCTGCGTTCAGTGTAGACAACAGTTAGAATTAAGCAACAAACAAGAAGAACAAAGAAAAAATAAACGAGGGTAGATGACAAAATATGTGGTACTTTTTGTTGAAATAATACAGCTCACTGCCATCCAGGTCTTGTTTACATCTGCTCCAGACATAAATGCTGCGGTCACCGTAGACAACAGTTAGAATTTCATGGCAGGAATTGTAGCTGATGGCTCTTGTAGTTGGGTACTGGTGGGCAGTTTCCTTGTCTTGTGAATTCTCCTCCTGTGTTGATGCATCCTCCGAGACATTTTCAATGTAGGATGTTGTCACCTAGTTGTATATGTTGGGTGACAGAAGCAAAATGCTCATATGAAGTGGATGCTATTTGAATGCCAGGTGTTGACATGCAAAGATATAAGAAACCAGAATGGAAAGAGAGACAGTAAAAGATTAGAGGATAAATTTTGTGAATAAGAAATGAGGTATAAATTACCTTTTATGTTAGAGCGATTTCCTCTCACAGCAGTTACCAAGTTCTGGGATCGAAACCTGGTATTGTTATCCTCCAATCCTCCCAGCTGTAAATGGGTACCTGACACTGCTCTTGAGTTAGAGATGGCAAAGGTGGCGAGGAAGGGAACTGATCACCCCCTCCTCATAAAACAAATGCTGAAACCTAGTACAGTGAATCCTCTAACACTTCACTACCCTACAGCAGTATCTGCTATGGAACTACATTTTATACTTAGTCATAGCTTACATCTGTAGGGATCCCGTTACATGCCCATTGAGGCATATTGGAAATATGGTGTTAGGCCCATATTTTCTTGACCATCGGCACACTACGGGTGATGTGGTCAGCATTACGCCGGCCGCCTTAACCTTCCCAGAATTACATCTGTAGACATTCCCTTTTAATAGTGGTTTACATTTGCTTACTGCTGTTTTATTAAATTTACAGGCAACCTGCATCCAATGCAGATTCAGGTTTGTACATCATGGTTTTCATTACAAATAGTTCAGCTGTTAGTGATACATAATTCCCACAACTTTTGGCAAACACAATTGCTGTTTAGAAGTTTTCTAAACCTTAGCTTGTTTATAATGAACAGTTTCTATGAAATGTGAGCTGGAAACAGAACTTCTGGTTTAACTTTATGATTCAGGGAAGAAGAAGCTTTGACATCAGACTATTAATGAAAGTTTAGAAACAGAGGCCACTGCTGGCTGAATTATCATGATGGAGGAATGCTTCTCTCTCATTAACTGTAAAGTTCAGTAACCCAATCTGTAAGAGGAATGAAGCTTTAAATAATGCTGAGCAAGCAAACATTTCCGTGACTTCTTTATGTCTTTACACAGTTCATAAGTAATGCTACCGTTAGTATTACAAATTCTGCATAAAAATACAGTTAATAAAATGTATTGCCTAAACAGATGAAAATCATACAAGGAAAGATGACCCCAAAGTATTAGCAGTAATAAAGAATATAGACTTTTGCATTTTTGCTCATTGTTAGATAATGCTGGACCACTTATTATTTGGGACTGATTTCACCGCTTCCAGCTGCCATAATAGAATTCATCATCATCATCAGCTGCCATAATATAATTCATCATCATCATCAGCTGCCATCTCCACAACGAAGGTTGGCTGTAATGGATCTCCAACGTTTTCTGTCTCTTGTCTTGATGGTGCACTCTGATAGACTCTTTCCTGTCTATCTCTTGATGTTTATCTTCCCACTTACAGTGCTGCCTTCCTCTTGCACGTTTGCCTTCAACTCTGCTTTCTATAATGGTCTTCAGTAAGGTGTGTCTTTTTACATGGCCAAAATATCTTAGCTAATTTTGATCTCCTTCATTAATTCTATTTTCATTCCTAGGTTTTCTAAAACCTTTTTATTTGATTTCTTCTCTTTCCATGAGATGTGCTCTATTCTTCTATATATCCACATCTCAAGAGCCTCAATTCTTTCTTCTAATTGCTTGTTCATTGTCTGTTTCCATACCATACAGTAATGAAGAATATTTATAGCCTATTTAATATATATTGAAGAATATACATATACATATATATATATACTTACTTACTTAGGCATTCGCCTTCTACCATGAGGTGTAGAGGTTTGGAAGAGAGAGCGCCAGACTATCCTATCGGCTGTCTTCCTCCTGGCCTGGTTCCATTCTAGTCCTCGGTCCTTCAAAGATTGTCTAATGTTGTCCTCTCAGCGGACTCTGGGTCGTCCTGGGGGTCTGGATCCCTGGCTCTTTGTTTCCCATGCTTGTCGTGGTAGCCGATCTTCTCCCATTCTGCAGACATGGCCAAACCATCTTAGTTGGGACTGTTCTACTTGGGTCTGCAGGGGCTGGGATTTTAGGCCTTGACGTATCGTCTGGTTGCGGACCATGTCTCTTCTTGTTACTTCAACCACCTTCCTCAGATACCTCATTTCTGAGGTTTGGATCTGGCTTTTGTGGGTTGTAGTCATTGCCCATGACTCGCATCCATATGTCAAGACTGGGACATAAGTGGAGCGGTATACAGCCATCTTTGTTTTCTTACCAACCTCTCTCTTGCTGAGGAATCCTCGATTTATGGCCTGAAAAAGTCTCCCAGCTGCTGCTTTTTGAGTGGCCAACTCTTCTTTGATGCCTCCCTTTCGGTCTATAATAGCTCCAAGATATTTAAAGTGGTTGACCTGCTCCAGGACCTGTTCTCCCAGCTTAGTCTTCTTCTTCCTCTTCCTCGTTTGTCCTGAAAAGGACGGTGGTTGCGTTGTGTCTGTTTATGCCTAAGCTGTGATATCTGCACCTTTCGGTCAACACATCCGACTTCTGCACGGCATTTTTTGGGACCGGGTTTGCCTTCCCACTGCGATCCCTACTCGCTCAGCCAGACTGCAGTGATGCAATCTGTTTCCAGGACCACCACATGGAGGTGGAGTAGGGTCTTGACCAGCTCTGGTTCGCTGATCCTGATGCAAGCAGTCAAGCTACGGGTTGCTGACTGCATTCTCTATTGCTGCATCTTTGGGTCTGCATCTTAGTCTGATGCCTTCTTTCCTCTCATGATATCACTATGGATTTTGTTTTAGAGCTGCTTATGACCACCCCTCTCTTCTCCAGCTCTTCCTTCCAGACTTGCAGGTTGGATTGGAGATGTGCCTCTGATTTAGAAATCAGGGCAACATCATCAGCAAATGCCAGCTAGTACATCCGGTGGTGGGATTCATTTCCTTTTCCTGGCACGCGCCCATAAGCGTTAGGACTTTGCCGCCTTCAGGGAAGTACCTATTTTTAAATTTTTATAGGTTCTTATTTTTTTAGGTTCTTATGTGTCCTATCGAACCTTCACTTTCTTTCCTTTCCCTGACGAAGGCCTTGTGGCCGTAACGTTGGCTATTTTCTCATTCTTTTGTCCTCGTAAGACGAATCACCTTTTTTCGATTTTTTTTTTTTCCACACCCATCCAGCTCTGAAATACAGACCTATCTCATCTTCCAGTACCCCACTGAATACTTTCTTGTTTTTTCCTTACATGCCTTGATGACATCGTCCATGAGGAGCATGAAAAGATAAGGTGACAGGATAACACCTTGTCTTACACCAGTGGTGGTCCTGAACTCTTCTGACTTATGGTTTGCTGTCCTCACATAATTTCTGCAAGACTTGTAGAAGCTCTGTATAGCATGAATCAGAGGTGCTGGAATGTTCTTCCTTGCCAAACAGTCCCAAAGTTTGCTCCAGGGGACCCTGTCAAACGGCTTTTCCAGATCTATATATATATATATATATATATATATATATATATTTATATATATATATATATATATATATATATATATATATTATATATATATATATATATATATATATATATATATATAATATGACATTTTTATTACACAAAAATATTTAAATATTGTATAAAAGACACTTCTTTTTTTAAACTAAAAAGTGTTTCTACTCAGCGTATGCCAACTTTTCCCATAAGAAATGTGAACATCTTCAACATGGATCTGTCTAATGCTGTGTGGACTAGGAACGTAACTACCATGATCAACAAGGGTTTTCTGTATTTTGTAACAGCCAGTTACTATATTTACTTACCTGAGATATGTCGAGGCCAAGAAGATGGGGCCGTGGTAAAGTTGTAATAATCTGCAAGTCAAGGGCACGAAACATTCTGACTACGCCCTGAGTTCCGCCCACAAAGATGCAGTTCTCGTCAGCTGTCAGGCAGCACGCATTTGCCATATTCACATTAACCCACCGCTCTAGATATCGATCTCTATTGATCTAAACAATTGAGAATTTAGCATCTGGTCACATCTTTGTCAAATATGTTGCTACTGATATGTAAAATTAGAATTAAATGAGCATTTAGTCTGAGCATGGACTTAGTAAATGCATCTTTTACTGTATTACGCAAGGCTGTAATGTATTACCTTGTAACTTAGTAAATCAATCAATGCCTTTAATTATCTTCAACATACAGACCCTTGACCTGTGTAGGTCCTGGGTGTCTCTGAGGTAACAGTGAAAGAATAGGATTACTACACATTTGCACTTTTTCTATTTTAAAGATTTTTATTCATTCATTCTTTCAACTGCTCGTTCTTTCTCTTTACCTGACACAGGATGCCTGACATTGCAACAACAAAAATGTATAAACTGCTGCAGCCACGTCCACAAACCACGTCACAAAAGCAGTTTTCTTTGAGATTGTCCAGGATGCCACAACGTGTTGGCAGGGGAATAGGGCAATTGTTACCAACATGGCTGTTGGGAAAACATAATTCAAGACTTATCCTTCCATTCAGCTGCTTATGTATCTTGGTTCAAGTGATAAGAAAACATCATGACACATTGCTGGTAATGTTAAAAGTCTGATGAGTGTTGCAAAACAGAAGTGAAATTGTTTGTATACTTGGGTGTGTAGTGTTGTATATGCACGACAGAGGTGTGCAATTTTGGTTTTATGTACCAAAGGAGTGAGCAGCTGTTTCTATGGGGGAATGGATGTGCATCTTGGGGGTGTGAAGGAGACATGATATTTATTCAATGGCTGTGTACTGCATATGTTGATTTTCATGGTCTGGTTGCGGAAATGTCAATAAATTTTGGTACTGCTGTAACCCATTTTTTTGCCTAATGATTCAGATATGTAAGTGCTTGTACAGATTACGTGCTCCCTTGCTGTGATTATGAACCTGGGCGTATGCTGAGATAAAAGCACATTTAAACATTATAACAATGAGGTTTTTCATTCATAAACGTATAACAAACACATGTATATATCTGTAGCAAAATGCCTACTTCTCTGTCTGCTTGACTGTCAGTCTCTAATCTAAATATCAGCTGTTTGTTTCTCAATATGTCTGTTTATTTGCCTGCCTAGCTGTACCCTTTTCTGTCTACCTGCATATATATTTGCTTGCTTCTCTGTCATTTGTTTGCCTGTTTCTCTTCATTTGCTTGCCTGTTTCTCTTCACATCTGCCTGCATATCTATTTACCTGCCTGCCTACCTATTCATTTCTCAGATTTGTCTGTCTGTAAAAGTTGTCTGACTCTGCCTGACTGGTTATCTGTCCTTCTATTATGTCTCTCAAACTGTATGAATGTGTGTGTCTACCCATCTATTATTTGTCATCTGCATGCATCTATCTACCTATTACTATCTGTCTATCCAAATATATTTTACCATCAACCCCTTCTTCTTCTGCGTTCGTCCTAAAAAATACGTTTGTTACGTTGTGTCGCCGTTTACAGCAAAGCTGCGATATCTGTGCCTTTTGGCCCGGCACATCCGTTTTCAGCATGGCATTTTTGGGACCAGGTTAGCCTTCCCTCTTCAATCCCTACTCTCTCAGCCAGACTGCAGTGATGCAGCCTGTTTCCAGGACCACCACTTGGAGGTGGAGTAGGGTCTTGGTCAGCTCTGGTTTGCTGACCCTGACGCAAGCAGTCAAGCTATGGGTCGCTTACTTCATTCCTCACTTTTGATGCGTCTTCGGTCCCACCATCAACCCCTATTAGACACACATGTATACCAAAATGCATCAATATCTGTTAAGAGACTCCACTAAACTATTCATAATGACAATAACATGTGCAGACATACTGGGGCAAATTCCGCAAGTTATCCAAATAGTAAAATTTAACATGTCTGTTGCCAACTGTGGTGAAAAAACTGCTGTCTTCTGCAATAGCCATGGCATAAATTTCATCTGAAAATAATGTCAATTTAAAGCATTTTATGTTTGTAGTAAATATAGCTAAAAATAAAAGTATAATAAATAACAATAACAATTTTAAAATAAGTGTATAGTTTAGTTAACATGTCTGCCTTCATGAACAGATGGCACAGGGGTGGAAGGCTTGGCATGAAATTGTTGAAGACCATTGAATATGTGGAAGAAAATGAAAGGAAATGCAAAGAAAAAACATTTCAAAGTTCAGAAAGGAGCTGTCAACTTTCACTGCGCATGTCTTGAGAACAGGAGAGTAAGAAAGTATTGTGATAACTGGCAACACTCATAAAAAAGAGATAGGGAATGTCCAAAAAAAATTATAATAGAAAGAATCTGACAATAAGGAGTGGAAATAAACAACAGAACTGACAAAGAACACCAAAAACTGATAGCTAACTGACAGGTGATTGTTTATGCCTGTTGGCATAATACATAATACTAAACAATACAACTACGAAAAGACTATAAACTTTCTGTGTGCAGAATTACAGTCCAAAATATATTCATTACAAAATTTAATAAAAACAAACTAGGACAAGGAATTTGTTGTTGTTGTTGTTGTTTAACTAGGACTGCTGAGCTTCTCGCTCTTTAGCAGCCAATACCAAGTTGAAGACTCTATGGTATTATCTACACTGTAGATCTAGGCTTTTCCTGTGGCTTTTCTGCCATTCTGAAACGTGTTTAAAGAGTTGAAGTCATGAGCTCCAGTTTCTCCAGCTTGGCTTGCATTTAAAGGATCGTCACATCTGGTCCCAAGCTAGGAGTAAGAAGTGTGTGGCATACTGTACATTCCCCGCCATCCAAGGGGCCTCTCCAACTATGCAGAGCTAAAATACTGTACTCTGGTTCTGGACTCTCCCAAGGAATTGTCACGTCCTGCACAGTGCCACTTCTCAGCTTCCCCTGCCTATCACTGGGTCCATATTGAGATCCTTCTGCATGCAGTCAACCAAGTCAAAGAATTACGCCTGTGGCTCAAGTGACTTCTCCAAGCTTAGTGTGCAATGCTGGGTTCTCAACAAGTTTCACCACAGAGGGAATCCCTGGAAGTGTGTGGATGATTTCAAGTCAATGAGGATGTAATTAACCTCACAGACATAGGTTCACTTCCACGTACGTATATTGTAGCATTGTTCATAGCTGGTGGTCATATGACTCCAGATATGCCTCCATGCATGGACAAGGAATAACTGCAGAAAGATTCTAGATGCCTCTTTTGCATCATCTGTACCAGTTGGCACAGTACATAATGAATAACAGACAATACAGCTACAAAAAGACAATAAACTTTCTTCGTGTAGAATTACAGCAGAAAACATTATTTACAACATTTAATAAAAATAACCAAGACAAGGAATAACTGTAGAAAGAATTTAGATGCCTCTTTTGCATCATATGTACCAGATGGCCTGAAATAATAACAAACACACCCACACACACATGGAAGAGAGTATGACAACTAGAGTAAATTACCCCGTCTGAGGTAATTTCAAGTTTTCAGGGATAAACATCAATAATAACAAGTGTCAATTTAGCCATTAGGCTTGCTAGGATTAGAATTAGATTCTGTGGCAATACTCAGTTTGTCTTGTATGCAAATAAAACAGCCTGGTTTTTCGTTAGTTGTTTTTCAGCAATACAACATGTAGTTTCTCTATGCCTGGGTAATGGTGCTACTGCTCTAATAAAACAACCAACCAGTGAAACAAGGCGTGCCTTGAGTGGAACCTACAAGCAAGAAGAACAGTGGGAAAACTAACGAGAACCCACCAAGAATGGTATAAGAGGAAGTCAAAGCAACTTCGTGGACAGAGGTGGAAAACCCAAACCAAAGTCTTGATGGAGAATCATGAACAAGAGAAGCACAGGAAGACAAAAAAAATACTGTCTCAGTACCTGATTAAACCATAGGCACTGCTCTTCAATTTTGAAAAACAAGGATTTTTTTTAAATTGTGTCATATTAGGTTATGCCCTTGATTATGGCTGAATTGTTTTATCTTGCCTTTAGGCCAATCACATTTGTTCTCAGCAGGATTCTGTATTCAGGCTTATTTTCCTCAGCCTTAGGCTGTTCTCAGCCTGCCAACTAGGCAACAGGAAGTCTGAAGTCTCGTTCTCCTTCTCCTACAAGAGCTGCTGTCCAGGTTATGAGTTTCCTCTGTCCGAATCTTCTGGTTATAAGATGCCACAGCCCTCCCCACCCCTCATTTTCTATCCTATTACCATACATGCCACACCTCGGAGATGAAAAAGTGGTACAAAAAATCCAAAACCCTGTACAAAGACCCACAAAACCTGTACAAAGACTGAAAAAACATCAAAAGAGTTAATTCGTGTACAAATATTTTCAATTACAGTGGGCTGCATTATAAATGAGGCACGGGGACTTTGCCTTTTAAAGCAGGTCTTTGCTTATTTTAAAACCCAAACAATAAATGTCTGAATTTAATTTACACTGTAAAAATAATGTGATGGTGTCATCATTTAGTCTATTTCTGTGTTTAATTATCACTAACAGACTGGGAAATCCTGTGTTCAATAGGACCTTACAAAAGAACTCTGAGACACAGTAATAAGGGGAATGGGTTAGAAAAACTGTACCGAAATTATGTGCAGGGTGTACACATCTGAAAACGCAAACACCTTGTACAGATTATGGGTAAACCATAGCATGTGGCATGTATGTATTACTATAAAGGTGCCCACCACAAGATGACCTGAACCTGGACATTTACTGTCAGAGGCCAAGTTGCCTTAGCAGTATTTAACTGAAGCTGTGAACCTGTACTTCACCTGTACTTCTGGCTTTGACAGTGTTCATTCATTCATTACCATTCCGCTCCCCATAGAGCACAGGCCTTCAACAAATACATGCCAAGCCTTCACATCTTGTGCTATCCATTCAAGAACTTTCCATGTCTTCTAACTCCCTACTCCATGTGTCCATAACATTTGAAACCAAAAAGCTCTATAACGAAAGAAAAAAAACAAGAAACACAAGAAGAAAAGAAATGTGCTCATCTTACAGAAAGCAAAAGTCAAATGACAATGGTGATGACCATGATGTTGATGGTAGTGAGTGGTCATGATGAGAGATGATCAAATGTTGCCGTACCAGCGAATTTGTTCAGCGTCTTCATGATCTTGCTTGGCCATGCCCACACACTTATCATCATGTCTTGTGCATCTCCAACAACTATGATTTCTCGCATGCGCGGAGAGAACGACACACTTATTATTCCAACACTGTGTCCTCTCAATGTGGCAATTTCAGTCCTGACAACAGTTAATAATATATACAATATATATGTACAAATAATCAGACATACATACATACATAGGTACATACATTCAAACATTACATACATATTGTTGTTGTTTAACTAGGACTGCTGAACTCATTCAAGAGGACATGCACATCATCATAGCTGGCAGACACTGGAGCTGGGTTGGCCATGTCCTCAGAAGAGACCCCAATGCCATCACAAGAACAGCTATGCTATGGACACCTGAAGGAAAATGAAAGAAAGGCCGACCAAAATCAACTTGGCGGAGGACTGTGGAGGCTGAGATGCAAAGAATGAACCAGAGTTGAGGCACTGTACGAAGGATGGCCATCAACCGAGCAAAGTGGAATCAATTTGTTGTAGCCCTACAAGATGCCACCAGGCGTGATGGCCACTGACTGCTTTGTCGGTCGGCGGCTAAGGATCAAAGAAGAAGAAGAAGCTGAACTCGTTGCTCTTTTACAGCCTAAGCCAAGTTGAGAATCCTTGGTGTTCTGAAAATTGTAGATCTCAGCTTTTCCTGTGGCTTTTCTGCCATTCCAAAATTTGATTTGGAGTCATTGTCACGAAGTGGATTTATGTTTATAGAGTTTGTCTGAGTTTAAAGACAAGACACTAATAAGAGAAAGTCTGAGCTGATAGATTGGTATGAGAATGACAGTGAATGTGGAAGATGAGGCTTATAGCTTCAAGGGTGAGAACCGAGATTGACTCTCCCTCGCCACTCGCGACTTTGTTAAGAGCTAAAGACTCACCACCTCTGACCAAAAAAGGAGATAAGGTTTCCCTAAAGTCCACAGCACACTATACAGACAATTATGTATACGTACAGTATAGTTATATATAAGAGAGAGACTGATCTAGTATAAAGTTTATAGTTTATTTACACAATAAAATAAATTACATATCAAAATAAATAATGTGCGTGGTTGCACACCTGAAAAGAACAAAACAATTAAAATGATTTGTAATCAACCCCAACCCTTCACCCACGATTTCAACCTGTATGGGGAAAAAAATTAAAGATTTTTAACCTTTAGCACGCTGCATTCTTTTTCACAACCCCCCGTTTTTATAGTGGGAGACTTGTAATGTCTATAGTTTTTGTGTTTCTTGGTCAATTGCTATCATTTTTGGAATTTATGTAAATAAATGAATGGTGAATCTGATGATATAAAATTTGTTTGTGTACATGTTAGATGTGATAGGAAGAGAGGAAAGGAAAGATGAAAAAAACGAAAAAAAAAATTTTTTTTAAATTTTAAAATTAAAAAAATGACCAACGAACGAAGAGTCCATATCCCTTGCATCTCAATGAAAGTCATTTGACCAATAGAGCAATACAAATCAAATGACGATCTTTTCGTTACACCCATCATCAGTAGCAAAGCAACAAACTCCCTAGCCAGCCGTGACATTCGGCCGTAATCCTATTTTTTTCCGATATTCCTAATCCTAACCCAGAAAATTATACATACTTGAAAGGCCATTTTACTTTCGTTTCCATCTCAGCCATCAAACATATTCTGAGAACCGATTTCAGCGCTTATAAAGACAAAAATTTCATCCCCACCGCATGGCGTCAGAATACAATAAAATTAGAGCGAAATGGCCGCGTGTCTGATGCCGATTCATTTCGATTTTAAAAATTTACAAAAAATAAACGCAGATACACCCATCACTTTTTTAAGATCGGAAACAGAAGCTAACTCTCTTGCAATTAAAATTACAACTTAACATCCGGGGCTGAAAATCACGTGTACACAAGTCATGTGCTAGAAACGATGACAGCCGCAAGGCGACATGTGTCGCCCGCAGCGTGCTAAAGGTTAAAAAAACCACACTGAACTTGGTGGGGTCTCGGATTTCGAGCCACCACTCCAAACTATCTATTATTAAGTATTAATAAAATCTAATACCACTGTCCAGCTGTAGACCTAATTACTATCTAAACAACTCTGCATGAACTTTCCCAAGTCCTGCACTGCAGATCACGAACACTGATCCACTAACTGACTTCTTCCGTGCAACCTCAGAAGCTGTCCTCTGCTCTGACTATCTAACTCTTTATAACTTCTGTCTCTCCACGCTAAAGCATTCAGAAGGAATGTTAACCCTATCTCCCTCCACGAATATTGCTGTTGATGACTTGGGCTTTTAGACTCAGGTACTTGACTCGGAATGTGACTGCTTCACTGCTGATGAAAATTCTATTACTTGCCCCATTACCCTCTCCGGGTTTGGGACAAACAACTTTATTATGGTCGTGAATAAAAAAAAAGAAAACACAAACACCAGGCAACGCGCCTATATGGGTTGTGATAAAGAGCTCAGAGCTCTGGAGTTTAAGGACAACCCCGTTCCCGCTGAAGAATGGCTTCACTGCAAGAGAACTGTTTCATTCCCGTGAAGATTATTGCTTCACTGCAAGAGAACTGTTTCCTTCTCCTGGTGCAGACGTACTTGGCGCCGGTAACTACCGCGTCACCAATTTTCTTCACTACTGGCGAAGTCTCGAACCTTCTACTCCTGAGAAGGTCAAGTATCTTGGCAAGTTGTACTGCTGGTACAACCCTCTCTGTGTGCCGTGAAAAATTGCTGTGAAACAAATAATAACAACAGATATACACCATATCAAAATTTACTCATCTCTAACACCTAACTCCCTTAAATAAATACCGCTCCCCTACACAAATCTACATTTCCCCCGTAACAACAATTTCTAACTCCGGGTCACAAATTCACAATCTCCGTTCCCGCTCCAACACTGTCTGTTAGGTAAGAAAAACCCCCGCCACAGGCTGACCTAATCTATTACGTGCCGGCTGGCCCGTCAGCCGTCACAACATTGGCTGGTATGAAGCGAAACATTCCTCACTAAAATTCCTAGGCCTACTTTATATTACAGACTGACCCCAGGTGAGTCATCGATTAACACAAAAATAAAATAGACCTCTCTAGGAGTAATTAAATCCCAGCTCCGTGAAATTAATTACACCCCTCACTCCCCTCCTGACTGCACAACCAAAATAGGCCGCTAGCAAATACCTGACTAATTAAAATTACACGAATACACTCACGTATATATATGCTGCAAGGTATCATAAATCAAAGATGAGGAAATATTAGTTCCCATCTAAATAATAATAATTACACAATCAATTAACGTACACAATTACACTAACGTATTTACACCGCGAAGAATCAAATCAAATTGTGATTTTTACCCAACACTCTACATACTACAGAGCACCCGTGTATCTAAGAGCTAAACCTCACACAGTTAATATCTCAAAAGCCTGGATGCACAGTAAATATCTCAAAAGCCTCTACACCAACCAAAGATAGCACTAGCTTATCATAGAAAATTATTATGCACACTTACATTTATTATCCTAAGATAGCAATGGATGATACTTTTGTTTATATAAAATTAAATTGAACTCCCTGTGATGCTACACTGTAATTCTGACTTTCATCCGGCCCGATTATGTCATCTATTTTGTATTTCAGGCCCGATTCTGTGGTTCTAGTTTGAGTTTTCACCATTTCTCTTCACTTTGTAATTATATGGGATTGCCTTGTTTCTTCTCATGTGAATATATCGTGTTCGGTACTTTTGGGAAGGTAATTTAAATGGGTTCGTTTTATGATGGTAGGTTTAGTTTACACTCGACCAGTTGTATGTTCGTCTGAATTTTCGCGATTCCCGTAGATTTCATTGTTTACGAAAATCGATATTTTCGGGCACTCCTGTATGACGCGTCAGAGGCACGAGACCATCTCGTAATGTGACGCAATTTCCTGACACGCGGTATCACGAGTCCGGAAACACGCGGCCGTCACAGGACGTGACGCAATTTTAAGCCACGCTGGATTGCGTAGGTGGCCAGTATTGATTTTTTCTGGTGCTGCCATTGGTCCGCGATTTGCGTAGGAAGGGAATCCGCGTGGGCGGTTTCTCTTGTATATAATGAGAGAGGAAACGGGGATTTTGTCTCTATGAAAAATAATTGCCTGGCCGTCAGACTACGTGATTTATCGTTCTCCATTGCGGGAAGAAAAAAACGATAATCGGTATGTAACTATTTTTATTAATCGTTTTTCTTCTTAGTGGGTTTTTGAGAATTTCGCCCGTAGTTAATTTCTTCGGGGGGGACAGTAACTTTTCAGTTTTAAAATAAACGATAGTGCCATCCATTATCATTTTTTGAAGAACGACGTAAATGCAACAGTGTACTTATTCTTTCTATGATTTTGGCAATAGATAGGAGTGTGTGAAGTTGTGAGAAACACGTGTGCCCATATTTGTAGAATGTTATGTAAAACCACCATTTATTTCTGTGTATTTACTAATGTAATTTATGGGGAAATCCCTGGTGTGTTCGTTAATTTTACTGAGCCTAAAATGTGAGAAATATTGTCGGAGGGTTCAGATTTACGTTGTAAGTGAATTCTACTGCTTAGGGGAGGAAACTATTCCTATAGCGAGATTTAATTTAATTTTGGAGCAAGCCGGGAAACCTCATGTGTAAATGTTAAAAAAGGATTTCCCTATTTTTGTCTAGTTTGAACACGTGATCGGCCATGCGTAACGGCCATGTAACGTGTCAGACGGTGTTGGGAGGTTTTGTTTATTTTACCTGGCAGATTTTAGTAGAAGGAGGGGGGATGAAGAGGCCACGTGGGATAGTGGTATTTTATGTATTGTGTGAAGAAGTGAGAATGAAGAGACACGTGTATAGAATTATTTTATGTATCGTATATGTTAGAGATAAGCGATTTTAGAGAAGGGTGTACATTAGACGCTGTTTCTTTTAATTTCAGCGAGTCTCGGCGAAACAGTGGGGAGCATAATTTTGTCAAATAAAATTATCCACGGCAAAAGACATATCTCAGGGTCAGTGTACTCGAGTATCGTCAGGAGCAAAAGAAAATTACCCTATGGTCTCTGGCAGTGAAGTCCCTATGCTTCAGCTGGACCGAGGTTTATTTATCAGACAGCCGAGAGCATCGCTATTATAGTCTCTAGCAACGGCAGGTGGCCGGGAGACTAGTTTCATTTTGTACAGCCTGAAATCAAGGCTGTGTTTTTTTCCTCTAACTCCGGAGCGGGTTAAAAGAGGGAAGCTATTCAGCAGCAGAGAAGTTTGTCTACAGTTAATCAAGTCCCTCATGCTTGATATCCGAACATCGTCATCACCAAAATCAGGAACAGGTGACAGGGTTACCATACCTAGGTCCTGATAGAAATCAAGAGAAGAGCGTAACGGAGACGCCGCATCATCAGCCCTCGAGTGTTAGAGAGACACTGAGATCAAGAGAGAAAGATAGAGAAGGAGGGAGAAAATAGACAGGACCAGTAGGGTCTGTTCAGTATCCATTGGACGGATAGACACTGAGCCTGCGTTCGAAAAACCAAGTCTATTATTTTTAGCATTTATTGTGGTGTAGTTATCGGCGCATATCGCCTAACAAGTAGAAAGCTGTGTAGCCGTTCGTTGAGGAAGAGTCACCAGGACTAAGACAGTAGAAATTTATTAGTGTTAGAGAGTGGAGGCTAAAAGTTGACAGCCCCACCAAATTAGATTTGGTTTAAAGCACTAACCATTTTTATTGTTCCTCAGCAGGGTGACAGGAAGAGTGAACGTGATTGAGGTTTTTTTTTGTTGAGTGTCTCTCAATTTAATTGTTACTTGTTTTTCCAGGCCGTGCAACAGTGCACGCTATCGACTGACTTGATGACGTATGATGCCATTTTATGTTTTTCTTGTATGTAAATAAATATATATATATATTATTTACTGGATCAGCTTCTATTCTTTACTATACTTACTCTATGTTGTCTGTATAGTAGTGTTTGTGGTCGTATTTATACACCTTATCTCCTTGTATTTAAAGGAAGTTAGAGGAGGGCGAGACTATAGCCAGTCTAAAGTCACGAAGCGGCAGGGGGAGATTCAAATCCTGGGTCTATCTCTTGAGCCAATAGTCTCACCTGTCCACAGGCATGTCATTTTCCATCTAATTCTATTTTCTCAGACTTTCTCATACTAGGGTCTTGCTTTCATTCAGGCAAACTCTATAAACGTAAAACCACTTCGTGACAAGTGGGCGGCAATCGTCCGGTGGATCATTCTGTTGAGATCAATTCTGTGATCTACATTCATAGATTGTCTCTAGGAAGTTCTGAAAAATAGAGTTTCTTTAAATATCCCCTAGACTTGAGCTACTAGAACTGATCCAGTTATAGGTTTTTCCACAGGTTGCAGTCTAGTAGATTTGTGGTAATTTTGATGTATATGACATAAAGGTAATTGATGGCATACCGACAATTTTTTCATTAACAGGAAGGTAATTTCGGGTTTTGGTAGCCTGTTAACAAAAATTTTTTCAGGTTATTATTCAGACTTGACGCTAGTCTGAGTTCGGGTTTTTGGAACAGCGGTTAAAGAGGGAGTATTTTATATTACATAACAGGTTGTTCCTTCTCTATTCCTTTTCTGTCATTTCTCTGTATTTTGGGAACTTACAGCAGTTTACAGGTAAGATGGCGGATATGGCCAAGTTACGAGCTGCCTGGCGAGAAGCTGCTCAGGACATGGGAATGGATAAGGAGGAGACTAAGGCCTACCTGATAAGGGAAACTGATAGGCATAATCAGCGAGAGAAAGAGAAGGAGGACAGGGCAGCCGCCGCAGAAATTGAGGAAAGGCAGAGGGCCGTGGAAGCAGCGGAGAGGCAGGCCGAGATGGAACTTCGGAAATTGGAAGCCCAGGAAAGAGAAAAGGCAGCAGAGAGACAGCATGAACTTGCCCTGCGTTCTCTGGAACTGCAGTACCGTGCTTCAGAAGGCAGTTCAGCTAATGGAGATTCTCCTGGAGCAGGAGCGAGAGACATCTCAGGAAACGGAGGGCCCCGGATGGCAGCCATGAGCTTCCCATTTGACTCGTTCCCTAACGGGAATGAAAAGATTGACGTGTTCTTGGAGAAATTTCAAAGAATGGCAAAGGCATACGGGTTGGATGAGAGTTTGTGGTGTCTAAAATTATCACAATACCTCAAAGGTCATGCGTATGAAGTTTACAACAAGCTGCTCATAGATGACCAGAACAACTCTGAGGCACTGCGAAACGCTTTATTACAAAGATTTCAGTGGACACCCCGGAAATGCCAAACCATGTTCAGGGAGAGCAGGCCGGAGAAGGGAGAGAGTTTCGCACAGTTTGCAGAGCGGGTGAGAAACTACCTAACTCGCTGGAGGGAACTGTCAGGACTGGCAAAAACTTTTGAAGGGTTGGAGGAGTTAGTTCTGTGTGAACAGATAAAAGCAAACATGTCCCCCGATTTGAGGTGGTATCTGGCGGAGCAGGGAGCCCAGCAACTCGATCAGATTATCGTGTTCGCGGAAAGGTACCAGACAGCACAGGCCGAAGTACTGGGACAGAAACGGAAAAACCCAGACCTGCCAGCCCCAGACAAAGGAGCTTCGTCATCGCAGTCGGCTACTTCACCAGCTCATCAGCAACCAGGGCCTTCTCGCAAGGAGCCTCATTCAGGTTATAACTTGCGCCCCCAGCCGCATAACAGAGCACAGCTGACATCATCTCAGGAACCCGCTAGGAACAGAGGAGATAATGAGAGGTATTGTCAGAATTGTAGAACCACTTCCCATTGGACATCCCGGTGCATGAACAAACCCCCAGCTCATCATGCAGCTTGTTTAAGACCGGTGAGATGGACTAAAGGGAATAAATGGGAACCAGTCCAGGCAGAGAAGTTGTTCTCTAACAGTGGACCAGCCGTAGTGAATGGGACGGCCACTACGTGTTTGTTTGATAGTGGGCTTACATACCCCAGCATCGTCGCTCGTCATTTGGTGAAACCAGGTCAGTGGACAGGAGAAATAGTTGAGATTGGTGGCATTTTGAGAAGAGGTATCTCACAACGGTTGCCTGTAGCCAATATTGAGGTGAAATGCAAGTTTGTGTCTGGCACCACCAAGGCAGCTGTGATGGCACAGCCAACACATGATTTCATCCTGGGAAGCCCATACTTAGTTTTGGGAAACCCAACCACACCGATCCTTGCTAACGCAAGGGGGCCTACTGCAGGCCAGAGAAGTGAAAGGGGAAAGCCCCAAATTCACGGAGCCCCACGGGAGCTCAAACATCCTTGTCTTGCTATGAAGAGGATTGACGCCTTTAAAGACAGTGGAATGTTATTTACAGAGGCGTATTCGCCTGTCAGCCCTGTTCAGCCGAAAGGTCAAACAGTGGTGACGCCTCTTACTTCAGAAGTATCTTCTTTGTCGTCGGGAATTAAGCCCCCGAGGGTATTACATCTCTCCAGGGAGGGAAATACTGACAAGAAGGAACATGTGCACGGTTCTTCAGGCAACCGCAAACAGTTACGCCCTGTTACGGCGATGTCTGGCCAAGCCAGTCAGACTGTTTCAAAACACTGGGAGGTCGCACCAGCTGGTAATCATTATTTACCACGCGCCGCCAGGAAAATTCGTGGGTGAAGGAAACACATGAGAAGGAGGAGGAAGGGCGATCAGTCATGTTGCAGTCGACAGGAGAAAATCCCCTGGCGTGACCCTCACGATCCAGGGCTTGCCAAGATTCTCAAGGATATGGAGATGGGCCTGTATGATAATCCTAATTATGATAGTGATTAGATCGGGATGTAGATCTAGATACGGACCAGCATGAAACCCAGAGATTTCAGTGATTTAGCACGGATTCCCGTACTTGAAAGGGGGGACTTATGTGATGCTACACTGTAATTCTGACTTTCATCCGGCCCAATTATGTCGTCTATTTTCTATTTCAGGCCCGATTCTGTGGTTCTAGTTTGAGTTTTCTCCATTTCTCTTCACTTTGTAATTATATGGGATTGCCTTGTTTCTTCTCATGTGAATATATCGTGTTCGGTACTTTTGGGAAGGTAATTTAAATGGGTTCGTTTTATGACGGTAGGTTTAGTTTACACTCGACCAGTTGTACGTTCGTCTGAATTTTCGCGATTCCCGTAGATTTCATTGTTTACGAAAATCGATATTTTCGGGCACTCCTGTATGACGCGTCAGAGGCACGAGACCATCTCGTAATGTGACGCAATTTCCTGACACGCGGTATCACGAGTCCGGAAACACGCGGCCGTCACAGGACGTGACGCAATTTTAAGCCACGCTGGATTGTGTAGGTGGCCAGTATTGATTTTTTCTGGCGCTGCCATTGGTCCGCGATTTGCGTAGGAATGGAATCCGCGTGGGCGGTTTCTCTTGTATATAATGAGAGAGGAAACGGGGATTTTGTCTCTATGAAAAATAATTGCCTGGCCGTCAGACTACGTGATTTATCGTTCTCCATTGCGGGAAGAAAAAAACGATAATCGGTATGTAACTATTTTTATTAATCGTTTTTCTTCTTAGTGGGTTTTTGAGAATTTCGCCCGTAGTTAATTTCTTCAGGGGGGACAGTAACTTTTCAGTTTTAAAATAAACGATAGTGCCATCCATTATCATTTTTTGAAGAACGACGTAAATGCAACAGTGTGCTTATTCTTTCTATGATTTTGGCAATAGATAGGAGTGTGTGAAGTTGTGAGAAACATGTGTGCCCATATTTGTAGAATGTTATGTAAAACCACCATTTATTTCTCTGTATTTACTAATGTAATTTATGGGGAAATCCCTGGTGTGTTCGTTAATTTTACTGAGCCTAAAATGTGAGAAATATTGTCGGAGGGTTCAGATTTACATTGTAAGTGAATTCTACTGCTTAGGGGAGGAAACTATTCCTATAGCGAGATTTAATTTAATTTTGGAGCAAGCCGGGAAACCTCATGTGTAAATGTTAAAAAAGGATTTCCCTATTTTTGTCTAGTTTGAACACGTGATCGGCCATGCGTAACGGCCATGTAACGTGTCAGACGGTGTTGGGAGGTTTTGTTTATTTTACCTGGCAGATTTTAGTAGAAGGAGGGGGGATGAAGAGGCCACGTGGGATAGTGGTATTTTATGTATTGTGTGAAGAAGTGAGAATGAAGAGACACGTGTATAGAATTATTTTATGTATCGTATATGTTAGAGATAAGCGATTTTAGAGAAGGGTGTACATTAGACGCTGTTTCTTTTAATTTCAGCGAGTCTCGGCGAAACAGTGGGGAGCATAATTTTGTCAAATAAAATTATCCACGGCAAAAGACATATCTCAGGGTCAGTGTACTCGAGTATCGTCAGGAGCAAAAGAAAATTACCCTATGGTCTCTGGCAGTGAAGTCCCTATGCTTCAGCTGGACCGAGGTTTATTTATCAGACAGCCGAGAGCATCGCTATTATAGTCTCTAGCAACGGTAGGTGGCCGGGAGACTAGTTTCATTTTGTACAGCCTGAAATCAAGGCTGTGTTTTTTCCTCTAACTCCGGAGCGGGTTAAAAGAGGGAAGCTATTCAGCAGCAGAGAAGTTTGTCTACAGTTAATCAAGTCCCTCATGCTTGATATCCGAACATCGTCATCACCAAAATCAGGAACAGGTGACAGGGTTACCATACCTAGGTCCTGATAGAAATCAAGAGAAGAGCGTAACGGAGAGCCGCATCATCAGCCCTCGAGTGTTAGAGAGACACTGAGATCAAGAGAGAAAGATAGAGAAGGAGGGAGAAAATAGACAGGACCAGTAGGGTCTGTTCAGTATCCATTGGACGGATAGACACTGAGCCTGCGTTCGAAAAACCAAGTCTATTATTTTTAGCATTTATTGTGGTGTAGTTATCGGCGCATATCGCCTAACAAGTAGAAAGCTGTGTAGCCGTTCGTTGAGGAAGAGTCACCAGGACTAAGACAGTAGAAATTTATTAGTGTTAGAGAGTGGAGGCTAAAAGTTGACAGCCCCACCAAATTAGATTTGGTTTAAAGCACTAACCATTTTTATTGTTCCTCAGCAGGGTGACAGGAAGAGTGAACGTGATTGAGGTTTTTTTTTGTTGAGTGTCTCTCAATTTAATTGTTACTTGTTTTTCCAGGCCGTGCAACAGTGCACGCTATCGACTGACTTGATGACGTATGATGCCATTTTATGTTTTTCTTGTATGTAAATAAATATATACATATATTATTTACTGGATCAGCTTCTATTCTTTACTATACTTACTCTATGTTGTCTGTATAGTAGTGTTTGTGGTCGTATTTATACACCTTATCTCCTTGTATTTAAAGGAAGTTAGAGGAGGGCGAGACTATAGCCAGTCTAAAGTCACGAAGCGGCAGGGGGAGATTCAAATCCTGGGTCTATCTCTTGAGCCAATAGTCTCACCTGTCCACAGGCATGTCATTTTCCATCTAATTCTATTTTCTCAGACTTTCTCATACTAGGGTCTTGCTTTCATTCAGGCAAACTCTATAAACGTAAAACCACTTCGTGACACTCCCCGAAGAAATCTTTACTAGATCGGGCTAAGATTCTAATAAGAAACGAATTATCTACACTGCTAATTTAAGATGCCTACATACCCAATTCGAATTTCTCACTTAAGAGCAGACAAATTTGACTTAGATTTCACAGCTGATAATTCTGGAGACAAAGAGACCCGCTAATGACTAGACGCGGGTATATATCATAAAAAAAGAATGCTATAACCCACGCCGTATGTCATCGCTTGGCGTCTCTCTGGAACCAATAATATTGCCGGAATTTGTTAATAACTGACCCCGGCCAATAGATTGTAAGCAAACTCGTGAGTCATATTTATTCTGATCGCGCGTATCTTTTCTTGCGTCATGTTAAATAATGTTACCTGTTGGCGTGAGCAAAATTAACTTTGATTCGTCGTAGCGCCCGGTTTTACGTACCTGGGTAAAGGTTCTATACCCCACCCCTCAATTTACCGGGTAGGTGTGGGGTAACGTCAGAAAATTTCCACCCCGCCTAATAATACTCCCAGCGCCTAATACAATAAGAATGACCGCGATAATTTAACAAAGAAAAACGACTACGTGATCGCAATTACTTTATAGAAAAGAAAACTGGTGCGGGTATCAAATTTAATCAAACCTACAGTAAACCCTCCTGAAAACACAATTAATTACCAAAAGAAGAAGACTAAACTCAATTAATGACAGGACAAAATTACAAGGAGAAAAAGAATGGGGCCTGTGGAAAATAAAATCACAGTAACTCTTCACAGTCATGAACTCAAGTTTCTTGGTCAAGGAATTTTAACTTGCATTAAAAGGATTTGCACATCTGATTTCAAACTAGAAAGTGGGAGAGGGTGGCATACTGTGCACTTCCTGCCACCCATGGAAGCTCTCCAACTATGCAGGGGTAATTTGCTGTGCTCTAGTTCTGGGCTTTCCCGAATTGTTATGCCCTGCAATCTGCTACTACCAGCTCTCATCACCTGTCGTTTGTTCACTGTGAGATTCTCCTGCAAGCATCCAGCAAGGTAAAAGCCTGAGTTAAGTCAGGAGCTCAAATGATTCCCTCAAGCTTGTGTGTATAGCTGGGTTCTCAACGTGTTTCACCACAGGGGGGAATAATGACGCTGGTCCAATCTGGTGTGGCTACTCAATCCCTGAGCATTGGCCAGACAACTTGAAGGTTGCCCATTTCCAGGATGCACCACATGAAGTTGCTTCAGGATGTTAGTTACAGGTCTAACCCTGGAATTCACGTGAAAGCAGCATGAATTTCTTTGCATCCCTACAAATGTACAGTGATAGAAAAGTCACTAGCAATTTTTACATCCTTATTTGTATCCACTAGACATACTTGAAATAAGTGACCAAAAAAAAAAAACTGCCCTTTGACATATAAGTTTGGTTTCCAAAAACCCCAAAAAAAATCAATTTTTTTATTTTTTATTTTAAATAAAATTTTGCCTCGTTTTGGTGAAGTGCGTCCTGTTCAACCTAGTCGGTTATATTAGGGCGTATGTCCAAATATAAAAGACCATTAGGTCTGATGATGTTAAATCAAATCTAAAATAGCCAATAAACTATTGTTCCAAGAGAGAGCGAAACAGGTCATGTGTTAAACAGACGAGATCTCACGGTAAGCTGTAATGTTAATGTGTCACAGCATTTTATGTAATAAAACAACAGTTAATTCTCTTTATTTTGATGTTTGTTTCATATAAATTTGTTGGACACCAGTGAACAAATACAAATTTTAAAACAGGAAGTGACTCTTTGAGTGCACTGTATGTAATTTCCCTTTTTTTCCCTCCCTCACAGCATGCAGATCAAAAAACGTGATTATCAAAAAGCGAAATGACTCACATGCTACTTAGTTCCCATACTCTGACTGCAGGATGCAAGCCCGACTCTCCAGTCAACACATACCGACCATCTGGGGAAAACTTGGCTGCTGTAATACTCCTTCTGGGAGTATGCAGTGTACCTAATTGTCTGCAGACAAATTTGACATGCATTAACTACTCCAACAACCAATGGTCTGAATATAAATCCATATGAGAAAAGCATATATACAACCTTTAAATTTAGAGCCATGAGAAATTAAACTGTTTTCTAGTCATGGACCTAACAGATACCAATTATCAATTATTTTCTTTTTCTTAAATAAAACTATGTGCGTTAATTGGACATAGTAAGATTGTGGCTTTTGTGCTTTGTTTTTACTATTTTACTACTAGCAAAGTTCAAAAACTAGTATAATACTGATACATAGAATAAAACTACTTGTGGCTTAGTGCATGTGTTTATAGCTACTAAATGACACTAGCCTCTACATGTCACTGTCTATATTCATTATCATTTACCACTATTCTTTTTCGCTCCTTATGGAGCATGGAGCCACCACTGTAGCTGGTCCCCTTGCTAGAAGCCTGCATCAAGCATTCATCATCTCTTACAGTGGTAGTTTCTGTAGTATTGTGTTTTTTACATGAGGAGGTTGCTAGCCTCATGCACAATCTTGTATTAGTGACCTTGTGCAACATGCCTGACGGAGCAGTTGGCTTATTCTTTCTTTGTCTCTCCAGAGACCCCCAAGAACTACACAAGGCACTGTCTATATTACTAACAGTTAAACTGAAAAAGTACACATCATTAGTCATGGCAAGGGATTGAATCACAGAGTGATGGGACAAAGGCTGGATTTCTATAGAGATTTCAAATGGCTAAAAGTACAGTGGCTGATATAGTCACCCAAATTGGTATACCCTTAAATAAGGATCCAGAAATGCAATAATAAGTGGCAGGCTGGTATTTTGTTTTTGATGTTTTTTTTGTCCCAAAATACTACCTTAATGTTTGTTGCATGTAATTATTTGTGACAACACTCACAACATGGTTAGGGTTAAGTGAGAATTAACAAATACTTGTCAGTCTCTGTATTGTAAGAATAAGTGTAACCATAAATCTCAATGGTAACCTTCTCCCCGTATTGCTGTTTTTGTGTGAGTTAAAATTGCAGATAAAATAGAGGATGCATTCACAAAAACCCGACTTTGTATCTATAGCCAATTGGGCACATCCCATCATTCTGGGATTTAACAGAAGGAATAATTAATACATGCAAAATAGAAAAACATGTTTGTCTCACTTTATTCTGTTGCTTGTTTAATGAAACAAAATTTCAACTGTTCAAATACAGGTTAACAATGAATTAACATATGGATAGACTAACAAATCTGTGGACGAATCAAATGACATACTTATACTTAATACAGTCAAGCAATACAAGGACACAGCCAGCTGGGTAGGCCACAAGACCAGTCAATGGGTCAGAGGTCAAGGCTGAATTTGAGAAAACAGTCAGACCTAGAACATGCTCAAGTTCTAGAGCCCCGGCGTTTTCTAGCTCCTTCGTTTTCCCAGCCTCAGCCTGGAACAGCTTTCTACTTTTGTTGTTCTTTCTCCTTCCTGTCCTCTTCTTACAAGAACTGTTCCCATCCATTTCTGTTCCACAAAAGGAATAAATAAATACACTGTTACAGAACAGATATGCTTGATTATAGATCAATTTCTTTATGTTAAATCATGAAAGTATAATTATTTTCTTTATGCTAAATCGTTAAAGAATAATTATTTTCTTTATGATAAATCAATAAGACATTATTATTTTCGTAATGTTAAATCAATAACACATAATTATTTTCATCATGTTAAATCAATAACATAATTATTTTCATCATGTTAAATCAATAACATAATTATTTTCATCATGTTAAATCAAAAATACAATTATTTTTGTCATGTTAAATCAATAAAGCATAATTATTTTCTTTATGTAATAAAAAAAAATATTTTATGTTATATCATGAAATTATAATTACTTTCTTTATGTTAAATCATGAAAGCATAATTATTTTCTTTATAATAAATCATTATCATTTCCCTTTGTTTTACTTTGTTTCGTTGCTTGTTTAATGTCAACTGTTTAAAAATGAATTAACAGATAGATAGATGGACTAACAAATCTGCAGATGAATCCCATGACACACTTATACTTAATACAGTCAAGCAATACAAGGAAGCCTGCACCAAGCATTTACATGCTCTTTGCAATGATAGGACAGGATGGATGATGCTACAATCACTTAATGGTAAATGAACACATTATCTGGGATTAGAGACATTATATATACTAATTATATGGTTGGCCATGTCCTCAGAAGAGACCCCAACACCATTACAGGACCTGCTATGCCATGGACCCCAGAAGGACAGCAAAAGAGAGGCAAATCAAAGACAATCTGGTGCAGACTTTGGAGGCTGAGATGCAAAGCGTGGGTGAAGTTGGGGCACTGCACGAAGTGTGGCCACTGTCCGAGCAAAGTGGAGACTTTTTCTGCCCTGCAAGATGCCACTAGGCGTGATGCTTTGTCAGTCAGGGCCAAGGATTGAAGAAGAATAAACAAATTATAACACATCATAGGTTGAATGGGATATTTTTCTTTAAAAAAGAAATAGTGATACAAATAGTCAAATACTAAGATTTAAAAAAAAAATTTTTTTGCATAATAACAAGTTGGAGCCACAGTGGTTAGTGCACTGGCTTCCTAGCTCGGTGGCCCGTGGTTCAATCTCCAGTTGAGGCGGGATTGTTAGACTGCAAACAACTCCGGGGTCGACCCAGCCTCATGAAATGGGTACCAGAACAACTCTGGGAAGGTTAAGGCAGCTGGAGTAATGCTGACCACATCACCCCTAGTGTGCAGATGGTCAAGAAAATATGGGCCTAACACCATATTCCCAATATGCCTCAATGGGCGTTTAACGGGATCCTTTACCTTTTTTTTTTTTATAATAACAAGTTACCTATAAAGAGTAAATTAAATATTAACCCACATACAGTAAAGCTTTCTTCCACCCCCTCCCCAACATAACAACTATGAAGAAATTTAGGACGAAGGAAAAAAACATGTACATATGCAAACATACAAAGTGGAAATTTTTAACATAAATATATCATAATTTGTCAGGAGGGATGATGCCATAAGCAAACAATGGCAACAGAACATACTTTCTAGAATTACAGACACCATACATCCTAACTGCCCCTTGAAGTTGCCAACAGTTTCTGAGACGATGAAGAGAAAATAGGACTTCCGCACCCTCAGATGAAACTAATATGAAGTTGTGCATGGGGCTGGCAACCTCATCATCTAAAACATACTGCCACAAAAGCTACTACAACAACATGTGAATGCTTGGTGCAGGCTTCCTGCAAGAGGACCAGATGCAGCAATAGCTCTGTGCTCTGTAAGGAGTACAAAGGAAAATTATGATGATATATGCTAATTATAACCCATTGGACAGCTCCAGCTCCAAGGTATTTAAAGTGGTTGACTTGTCATAGACTGGAAGAGAGGCATCAAAGAAGAGTTGGCTACCAGAAGAGCGACAACTGGGAGACTTTTTCAGGCCATAAATCAAGGATTCCTCAGCAAAAGAGAAAGTGGCAAGGTTACAAAGATGACTATACTGCTCCACCCAGTTTTGACATATGGATGCGAGTCATGGGCAATTACTGCAACCTACAAAAGCCAGCTCCAAACCTCACAAATGAGGTATCTGAGCAAGGCGGTTGAAGTAACAAGACGAGACATGGTCCACAGCTAGACAATTCATTAGGGCTTCAAAACCAGCCCTTGCACACCCAAATGGAACAGTTCCAATTACGATGGTTTGGCCACGTATACAGAATGGAAGAAGATCAGCTACCACGACAAATATGGGAAACTAAGAGCCAGGGATCCAGACCTCCAGGATGACCCAGAGTTCGCTGGGAGGACAACATTAGACAATTCCTGAAGGAACGAGGACTAGATTTAAACAAAGCCAGGAGAAAGACAGCCGATAGGATAGTATGGTGTTCTCTCTGGTAAACCTTTACACTCCAGGGTAGGAGAGGAATGACTAAGTAAGTAAGTATAACCCATCGGAGGTTGAACTGGATATTTTTCTTCATTAATTTTTTTTAAATACTGATAAAAACCTTTCCGTATGTCAAAATGCTGACATTAGCAATCTGATCCTGCTGCCTCACACTTCCATACACTACTTTCTATATTTGTAGTGAAGAATTTTATCCTTAGTAACAGTAAAAATTATGTTCCACAATTATAGGCAAGATCGCCCTGTATGTTACCAGCAGTGGCGTACTAAGGGGGGTGCAAGGGGGGCGGTCCACTCCAGGTGACAGCTTGGAAGGGGGTGTCATCGGACATTATTATGATAGCACGTACTGTTAAAAATGTACGTGCAGGTGTCATTCTTTATGGGGAAGGGTGCCAAAGGTTGGATCCGCCCCGGGTGCCAAATACTTTAGGGCCACCTCTGGTTCCCAGGATTCTCTTATAAGACAAAGGAAGAAAAGAACTACTGCTCCGTTGAGCATGGCATACAAGGTGACTAATATGAGATTGTACATGAGGCTGGCAATTTTTTCATGTAAAACAAACTGCTACAGAACACAGCAAGAACAAATGAACACTTTATGCAACCTTCATGGAAGGGATCTAGCAACAGTGGTGGCTCCATAAGGGGTGAAAAGGAATAAGGGGTGAAAAGGAATAAGGGGTGAAAAGGAAAATGATGATGTTGGTGATAAGCAAGATTTAATGACACTCAGTGTATGTATGCGAGTGTGCATGCATGTGTTTTTGCACGTCTGTGGAGAGTGAAATCTATGTAGAACAAATGGCAAGTGCAAGAAAAGGGGTAGCTTATAGGTGGCAATGATAAAAAGGCAATACAAGGCCGCCATGTTGGACACAAATGCAGTGTTTCACCTCAAGTTGGAATTTTTTTATTTTTTAAACAGCTTCAGTGTTTGTCTGCTGTTGTTAACTTTGACAAAGCTCGAAACAGGGATGGTGTTCGGTTAAGGCTAGCTGTTTGTCAATGCTTAAAACAGGGTTGGAGTTAGGTTACGGCTAGCTGTAACGTAAATATGGATAGCCTGTCTGGCAACATGGGGCAACATAGCGGACCTTGGCTGCTGTCCTCGTCATCTATCCAAAAAGGAAAAGAGGACATCTATTGACTGCAACAAAAATGCCATAAGAATTATAGCAGACAAAAAAATAATGATGATGATATTGGTTATCAAAACAAGCATATGCAGGTCCGCTAGATCAGTGGACAAAAAAAACATTTAATTAATATAAGTAAAATAGCAAACATTTGTTTGGTGTTTTTTCAATACCATTATTTTGTTTTTTAAACTGATGATGAAAAATATCCTGTTCAACCTCTGATGGGTTAGGATATATAGTGTATCTATGTCCAAATAATATGTTCAGATGCCGATTTGCGCAAGTGGCATCATTTCTCCTGTCCAATTATTGTAAATATAGCAAATCAAAACTACGAAATTGTGTGTGTTTTTCATTGAGCTAAAAAGGTGGTCGCGTTTTAACTGTCTTGGTGTGAAACGACAACCAACCAAAATAATATGAATCAACCAACCAAAAAAACCATAAGGGGGTAGGTGTGTAAAATACGGAGGTGTTTAGTTTCACATTTAACTGCCTTTCATTTGTCTTAAGTAATATGTTTTATAACAACACCACGAGACCTTCACTTTCGCTGCTATATCCCCACCACTCACTAGCATATATAATATTTGTTGTTTTCGTTAAATACTGTTTGACTATAATATGCAGTTCCCTTGGTCTGTCTATTCTTAAGACTTGTTCAATAGTTTTAAACGTAGT